>JBBPCZ010000040.1:15309261-15328583 GCA_037974445.1 Brycinus macrolepidotus | reverse complement strand
GAATGAATGGGCACAAAATCCCACAGAAACTCCAAAATCTTGTGGAAAGCCTTCCAAGAAGAGTGGAAGCTGTTATAGCTGCAAATGGTGGACCCATAGTAACTCCATAGTAACTAAATAGTAACTCCATATTAAAGTCTGTGTTTGAATGCAATGTTATTAAAGTCCCTGTTGGTGTAATGGTCAGGTGCCCTAATACTTTTGTTCAATGTATGTATGAAACTGACCAAACGAGGAGCTTGTGATTGAGTCTGGAATAAACAACAGCCTAACATTCCAGGTATCCTCAACCCCAGAGTACTTCAGATATCCAGAGAGTCTCCACAAAGATGATCAGTGAATCTAAAGGTGGGTCACCAAGAGCTCCGACAGCCCAAGTGCCATCCCTCCCCCCCCCCCCGTGCCCAAGTGGTCGCCCACACGCTTCACTTTCTTGCACCATAAGACCTCGGTCCGTGTTTCTCCGAGCTCCAGTGTTGGGGTCGCATCTTCAGCACACAGAAGACCCCCCCGCACCCCCACACCCTCCCCCAGTGAGGAAAAACACCCCGGCTGTGCCTCTCCGTGCCTCTTCGTGCTGGCTGTGAAACGTGAGCAGAAAGAGGAACGACAGCCAGGGACTCTGCAGTGTAAACCCAAGGAAGGAGGAACGGATTTAGACCCCCGAACCGCTGGGGTTACAGCATTTGGTGTTTCTGGAGGTCTTCCCCCCCTGCTCCGAGGTGAGTGGAGATACCTGCGCTACACCGTTATTTACAGGATAAACGCTGCTGTCATGTTGTCGCAGTGAGGGAGCGGATAGACTTCTGCACGCCGTTTCTCTCACTTAAAACCTGTTTCCACGATTTATTCCGACATCTCCTATTCCTCCGCTGCGTTTTTTCTTCCGCTTCTACAGTTTTATACACATCCAATCACATAAGAACAGAATATATGGGTAATTGCTTGTCTTTAGTGTCTCATTATTGCTGAGCATGTCGTACTGTAGCCCTGCAGCCTGTGTCTAATCATGACTGCCACCAGTCAGTCAAGGCAAGAGTGGATCTCTGTGAATTCACAGCTGAACCGATCAAATGCGGATTTTCTCACGATCTCCTAAACAGATTATGGATTCCTCATTATTAACATAAAATCTCTTTCTGTCTATCTGTCAGTCTGTCTGTCCATGTCTATCCATGTATATGTGCTTGTCCCCATTATAAAGATTCATTATAAGCCAATGCACATCATGCTCAGCTGCATTGGACAGTTTAGTGCTGTCAGATGAATACTGAACATGCAGATCTGAAGAGGAGCTGAGCTGTTGATAGCATTTCAGTCACTGTTAGCAAAACAGCCCAGATGTGTAAAGGAATTCACTATAACCTGACCCTAAACGGCACCGGCACAGTCAGATTCACTTCAAGTGCCCAGTGACCACGTACCATATCCGGCTAGTTCTGGTATCTTTGCAGAAAGCACTGAGGACAGCATGTACCCATCACCTTCAGCACCGCCTCATGCATCAGGTCCATTTTCATTGGAGGGCAGCGTCTTGTGGGCATACCTGCTGTAATTAAATTGCTCTTAATTGGAAGCCCTTTGGAGTCACGCTGGACTTGTGACCACAGGCGTTGGTCTGTTTGAGGAGCAGCTCAGTGCCTACATGCAAGCATACACACACACACACACAGATGTACATGGACTCAAAGAGTCTCTCCATACTCATTGATTGCCTGGATGGCATACGTGCCTCCTCAAGATAAACAAAGCTTGTCTACATGAAAACAAGCACCCTGTTAAGTTTAGCCAAGCATCACTTACTCCCACTTGAAAGCTGAGTGCACGTCTCCAGGCCAAGAGTTTTGCTTGGCCACTGTTGGTTTAGCACAAGGAACTGCTGACGGTCTTCTCTTAAAATGCACCAGCAGAAATGTGCATCAGGGTTCGCTTGTTGGCTTCGTTTACCTTCATGAGTGATACCGATACTGATTTTAAATGGCTAAACAGCTAAAATCAGTGATAACATTGGCTGCCCTGACAGAAGAGTCACAAATACTTTACATGTGAGATGTCCAGAAACTGCGAGTAATGTGTCATTAAATGAAATGTGAACACACCATTTTTCATGTGACCATGTTTTTCCCCACCCATATGTGCAAAATATAGATATTTAGTATTATGTGTAAAAACATATGTTAATTCACGCGTAAAATTCAGTCATTTTTTTCTGTACTTGGGATGTAAATTGCTTTTATGCATTTGACAAACACACTCATCCAGAGCAACTTACAATTTTACTCATTTTACAGGTTGCAGACGAGTGCAGCGTTAGAACCTCTTATTGGTGTAGAGTGATGTGCTCGCCCGAACAATACACCAGCTGCTATTACATTAAACTTACATTAAATATGGTCAAAAATACTTCTAGGTAAACAGTGATTTAATGATTGATATGATAATCGATTGATTTCCTGAAGAACAGAAACTCAAACAGATAAGTCATAATATACATTTTGTAGGGTGGGCTGCGTTGCTTCTTTGTGGTTTAACAGTTTCTGTTACTTTGCTCTTATATTTCTTGTTTTTTATCAGTTTGGGCACGTTTGTTGATTAATGAAAATAACTATTGTCTTCAGAGAACACACTGATGATTGATGAGTTTACACTAAAAAAAGAAATATAACACGTGCCATATCTTTTGCACAGGCCACATTGTCCCCCAATATGTTAAACTCATCAAATAAATATGCAGTAAATAATGCAGTAAAATTTGCAGAAGTGTGTTCTCTGTAGAGGATGTGTTCTTTCTTACACAGATGGTAAAACAAATAATTAGACCAGGGGTGCCCAAACCTTTGCATGTGACTTTTGAAATATAATTTTGTCATGCGTCGTGCTTAAGATTAGTTTTGGATGCATGTTTCTCTTCGGTCCACAATGGTGTTTTGTTTTAAAATATGTTAATCCTATATTGCTTTGATGTGGTGTTTATCAGTCTGGTCGTCTCTAAAAAGTGATTGGTTCCCCATTGGTTCCCTCAAATCAGAGCTGATTTGTTTATTATAATATGAAATCACTAAACATTGGTGCTTTATCTGCAGAAGTTTGCTGATACCAATAAATCCGCTGGGTCTCAGTGTCGGCTGGAGTTATTTGGCTAGCTGGTGTATCGTTCAGGCCCTGTGTCTTTTGAGACTCTTCAGTGGGAAATCATTTGACTTCTGTTCCTCGGGCACACACACAGCAAATCTCTGCTCCTCCATCATTCCTTACAGTGGCATCAAAGGTCATTATTTTCTCATTTCCCAAACTTCCACCATCGCAGAGAAGAGGATTTTTTTTAGACTGGAAATAGTACAGCCTCTGGCCTTTTCGCCATCTATTTCAGTAAGAGATTTGATAGGATTATTCTGCCTATTGAAATGGACGAGAACTGAAGGCTTTATCCACTTGTGCCTCCGCGAGAGGACAGAGCTGCATAGCGGCTTGTGGAAAATTAACGATCAGCTCGTTTCTCTTCAGGTCTGCGTGTTTGGAGAAGCTGTAATGATGCCCACACGAGAGAAGATCAAGAAGAAACCCCCCAAGGACAGCTTAACATTATTACCCTGCTTCTATTTTGTAGAGGTGAGCTCCTTTGTGTGTTGCCTTTGGGTGCTGTCTAACAGCATGTGATTAGTCATTTTCCCCCTCTAATTATGTTGTGGTTTGACAGCAGTCATTCAATGGCCATTCCAAGACAAATCTATGCGTAGAGAAGTAATGTGCCTGGCATGGCAGATACTACAACAGTTTTGGCAATGCCATAATACAACACTGTTTCTAATAGCTTTGTTCAATTCTGATTACATTACTGTGAGTCAGTCTCTGCTCTGACCCCTCCAGCTGCCCATCGTGGCCTCCTCCATGGTGTCCTTGTACTTCCTGGAGTTGACGGACGTGCTACAGCCGGCGCAGGTTGGCTTTCGCTGCCATGATCGTTCCCTCAGCATGCCCTACGTGGAGAGCGGAGAGGAGCTCATTCCCTTGCTGATGCTGCTCAGCCTGGCCTTTGCTGGCCCTGCTGCGTCTGTGAGTGCACTCAGCTACTGTTTTGCTGCTGTGATAAGCGATGTCATAACCATGCAACTCCACTTATTTGTTTTTTGCACTTTTTGAAAACACCAGCTGCCCTTTAAGGTCAGAGCACACGGACCCAAAGGCCTCCAACAAACAGCAGTAACCCCAAATGGATTGGTGTGCCATAAATATAAGACTGCTGAACTTTACAAAGTCAAAGCCTCCTACTGCCCACCTCAAAGAGTTCACACAACTTTAGCTGTTTGAAGTGGAAAAAGTGGACACTCACATTAATCTAGCACTCAAGCTTTTAAGTCAAGTCAAATTTTTGATTTTATCATTTTAATTTTGGTTTATTTTAAAAGTAGGGACTGGCTTTGTCTACTCACCATAAAAATAGCCCCCATAATGACAAAAAAGCATAGAGCTTGATTAAAAATCTTGTACAGAATAATGTAAGCTTGCTATAACCCAAATATCCCTCTGTATTTAGTGATATCACATACAAAAAAGCATATCAGGCACAAATATCAACTCAAAAAGCTGCTCAAAAGACTTAAAACACGCTATCTTGTTCTATATAGTGGAAATTATGAGGTGATGACTATACAAAAAAGACTGTTCCTCCTTGAAACTTCCCAGTTCCCACATGGTCGTGAATGTATCATAATTAGCAAGAAAAGTGTCAGACGAGAGCATATATTTGTATAATTGTAGAGGAACTGAATATCTTTCTTTAAGGTAAAATGAACATATGCAACAAATGCAATTAACCACTATTAATCTTATTTTCTGTAATTAATTGTGATTAATTGCATTTGCCTTCTTTATTCAAATGTGGCTCTAACGAAAGATTTTTTGCATTTAAAAAGCAGTGCATTTTGTTATATTATTATGAGTGGGCAGAATAAGCTTTACATATGTTTTATACGTTTAACAGCCCTAGCGGGAACATTTCATGACATTTTCATTTTAAGTTACTGTTTCAGAGATTCAAAGTCTTACAGAGTCTTCTTCTGACAGTGATAATCCACCAGGACAATAACCTTTCGAATACGAGATGAGTTACTGATTTTAAAGCCTTCAGGAATGTCACTTTTTTCTTAAGCTCAAGAGGAGTATTTTGTTTTGCATGTCAGAATTCTGCAGTCATCCAGTGTGTGTGTGTGTGTGTGTGTGTGCTGTGTTTGAGGCCAATTACCTCAATACTATCGGAAAGATCTTTCTGAGGTTTTAAGTGGTTTGGATGTTCTGTCTAAGTGATTGTCTTGTTTTTAGATCATGATAGGAGAGGGCATTGTGTACTGCATGCAGTCCAGACTAAAGATTCGGCCTGGAAACGAGGGCAGCATCAACGCTGGCGGCTGTAACTTTAACTCCTTCCTGCGTAGGACTGTGCGTTTTGTTGGTAGGTACCTGAGCTTTGCCTCGTCTAAAATTAAAACCAATTCCTACTGTGTCTACTTTTATTTCCTCACAAGAAATCTCAGCACGGCAAAAATAACTAAATGATTTGCACACCAAGACAAAGGGCCAGAAACCTTGAAATAAAAAATCTGAGATAGATATATATATTAGCCAGACATTATATATTATATAATATGTGCTATATATTGGCAAACAGTTTAGTCAACAGACTTTCATCAGTGCTCCCAGTGCCATTTCATTACAAATCTCATAAACTGTGGTGGTTATAGCAACTAGACATCTAAAGTTATTAATGCCCCTTAATGCTATTTAATGCTAAATAATGCCCCGTAATGCTAAATAAAGTCAAGTTTATTTTTAAAGCCCATTATCAAACACAAAGGTCAGTTAATGTGCTTTACAGGAATAGAATAAAAAATTTAAGCATAAAAATAGTAGACTAAATATTCCTCAGAGAAAACTTTTTTTCAGATTTAACACGGCATTGCATATAGAACTCAGCAGATGTGTTGGTTCACTGCTCATTTAAGATAGTAAATAAATTGGCTGTATTAGTATTGCAGACAACATGACCGCGGGTTCCTATCACCACCACTGTAAAGAGTCAGTATAAGATCAGGCTTAAATGAGGAAGAAGAGCTTGCTCTGGGGCATCATTAAAAAAAAAATCAGCTCCTAGAAATATATAAAGTAAAAACGCCCTGTTCTCCAGTGCCGCTAAAGCTGGTTGTAATGGACAGAAGCCTCTCAAACCAGACTACTAGCCTTGATTACAGCGGTGATTAGTCATAGTTAGCAGCAATGAGCACGAATGCAGTGTTGGTAGTCACGTAAATCAAGGTAGTCATGTAAACAAATTTTAGTACAGAAAATGACTGAAGTGGAGTAAAGAGGGAACAGTGATGGACCAGGGAGCGGGGAAAATTGATTTGATTATATTAATTTCTTTTCTCCAAACTGGCCACTAGGGGGCCTGTAGAAAGAGACTACATATGTGCTACATTATGTGTCAGTCACTGTTGCTGCGATTTGTTCACCTCCTTTAAATGGTAGAGCATGTTCCTTATAGATCTCTCTCACTCTCATCTCTTAGGTGTTCATGTGTTTGGTCTGTGTGCCACGGCTCTGGTCACTGATGTCATCCAAATTGCTACTGGCTACCACACACCCTTCTTTCTGACTGTGTGCAAACCCAATTACACCCTTCCGGGAGTCTCCTGTGAGAAAAACCCTTACATCACTAAAGACATCTGCTCCGGCCAAGACCAGCACGCCATTCTCTCTGCCAGGTAACCCCCCCCCCCAGCAAGTGGCAGGGGAGTAAGATTATAGGTGATAACCACTAACAAAAAGCCTCAGTTGAAGAGAAATTGAATTGGCCTATTTTTGTGCTTTGTGGTTTTATCTCTTTTGCCTTACCCTTAATGCACATAATCAAATCTGATTTTTTTTTATTTTTTTGCACCAGAAAGATCTCGTTTCCATGATTTTGTCTTACTCTAGAAATTTGCTTTCCTTTGTGGCAGGAAAACCTTTCCCTCCCAGCATGCAACTCTTTCTTCCTTTGCTGCTGTTTATATTTCAGTAAGTCTCTTCGTCCTAGTGTGAGTGTGCATCTGTTGGGTGTCAAGAGCAAAGCTAATAATGTTTACCCATGCCCCACTTAGCAAAGTATGCCTGGATAAAGGCAGTGTTTGCCAAAGCTTAATTTACAGTCTGTTTGTTGTAGATTCTTAAAGCTCAAAATCAGACAGTACTCTGCAAATTTAAATCTATTCTCATGAGTTTGGATTACATCAGTTAAAATAGTCATTGTTGCATGCTCAGCTTTTGGTGTTCAAAGAAATGGAAATGTAATTCCTGATAACTGCTTCATATTCAGAAGTATCTGGCAGATTCAGGAAGCGTCCTGTTGTGCAGCAGAGTAGATAAGCCAGTCACCTCCCATTATCAGCACCCAGCCTGCGCTTGCGAAATTATCATGAGTTGCCAGGCTGATAGATAGCAATTTGTACAAGCTGGTCTGGACCATCTGCTGTGCTCTCTGTTCTTCTAGATGTACTTCAACTCCACAATCTCAGACAGCACCAAGCTGCTAAAACCTGTGCTGGTGTTCGCCTTCGCTATTGCAGCTGCCTTAACAGGCCTTACTCAGATCACTCAGTACCGCAGCCACCCCATTGACGTATATGTGGGCTTCTGCATTGGCGCTGGTATTGCTGCCTACCTGGTGAGCCATTGTTTCTCCTATACCACACACACTACTCAAAGAGCTAAGAGGTTCAATTGTTCTTTCAACCTAACAATTGAAGTGAACTGAAATTAACCGCTCCCAAGATTAAGCAGGGATGTCCTGTTTCACATGGCGATGCTTCTGTTTCTTTAAAACATGAACATATTACTTGTCTATTATTACAATATCTCATTCAGAAATTTAAGTTTAAAACTTCCACTGCATTACATCAGTACTGTATTTAAAACTGTTGTAGGAATGGTAACATTAGTTTCTATTACCTCATTTATTACTTTACATATTTACAGGGTTTGGTATTCAAGTCCTCCACTGTGTATTCACACACACATTTAGCTAGTTAGCTACTTGCACATAGATTTATTTGATAACCTGAAAGTCTTTTTCTTTGATGTATGGACTTCTCCTTACTTGCCACGTTAAAAAATAAAAACATTAAAATCAAACCCTCAGCAATACTAGCTAAGTGGGGAAAGGTTTCTCTCTTTCACTCCTTGATCTTTTTTTCCTCCCTGTAGTGTCAGGCTGTAGACGTATTCTTATCAGTAAGGCTCCAGGTTCCTTCACTTCCACATATCCTCTGTGATCTCTTGTGTCATTTTTTTTCTTTACTCTACTTGCACTGGTCCAAGTTAGCAAAACAGAAACCCTACCGAAAAACAGATTCTAAATTTATACAAGCTAGGCAGTGGTAAGGCTGCATGGTGCTGTTTGTTTTATGCCTTTCTTAGATTAAAAAAAGAAATTCAGACATAGTGCAGTCAAAGGAAAAATAAATTCAGCTGTATAATTACTACTGCAGTGCTCTATTTCATGTGTCTAAGGGATAGACAAAAAAGAACACAATTTTTCTCAAAAATGTAGTCAGTCAGCAAAGATATAAGAGTATATTTGTTGTGCAAAGTTTAGTTTTAGTGTAGTACTGGACCTATTAGGCTAATGTATCTCACAAGCCATCAGTTAACCTGCAAACTGTATGTCTAAACCACACACTTGCCTCGAACCTCACTGAATTGTTAAATTATGTCAAATAAACTTGTTTATGTGGTTTCTGACACTTTATGGAATACTGTTATCTATTAAAAAATGTGCAAAAGTACATCAAATTGTTAAAAACATCTGCTCTTGATTTCAGGCGTTCCATGCTGTTGGCAACTTCAAACCAGCGGAGGACATTGTTCCCCCTCCTGCCCCTCCTCCTCCGAAGGATGCCCTGAGAGCTCTGGCCCAGCGCGGTCATGATTCAGTCTACAACAAAGGCCATGCCTCCGAGAGCAATGAGGAGATCACATCGCCTGCCTCCTTGGACGGACTCAACCGCCCCATGCAGAGAGAAAAGGCTTCTTTGGGTAGTCTGAAACGTGCCAGTGTAGATGTCGAGCTCCTTGCACCACGCAGTCCAATGGGTAAGGAGACTATGGTGACCTTCAGCAATACTTTACCACGGCCAACAGCTTCCGGCCCTGAAGAGCCCGTGAGGCGTCTTGTGACTGTGCCTGTACCTGTGGACCCCATGCGCTCGCAGCAGCTGGTCTCCGAGTGGAAGCAGAAGTCTATGGAGATGCGTAGTGCCAGTTTGCAGAGCGAAGAGGATAGTAAGGAAAGTTCAGAGACTGGAGATGACCATTCTGAAGAGCAACGTGCACCATCACCCTTGTACACTACCACCATGCAACAGGCTGCTAGGCCACCTAATCCACCAGCTGGGGCAAAGGTGGTGATGCCCCCTAGGCCACCAGGACAGCCCTCTGTCCCTCCGCCAGTGTCTCCTAAAAGTGCCAGTACCCGTGCCAAGTGGCTGTCTATCACAGAGAAGAGCGGTGCCAATGTTCCGGCTGCCATCAGGGCCGGGAACCAGCCTCGCATTATGCAGGTCATTGCCATGTCCAAGCAGCAGGGTCTCCTGTCTGGGACACCCAAATCCTCTGAGGCCTCATCCTCTTCTGCCACATCCTCCCTTGCAGGCACCGAGTCACCACCCTACCGACCGCCGTCTGAACGGGACAGCAGTTCTGGAATTGTCACAGTAGATGCACATGCTCCCCACCACCCAGTAGTCCACATGGTGTCAAACCCTGCTAACCCCTGGGAGTGGAGAGGGACCTCCAATGGGAATATGGCTCCTGATCCATATGAACTCAACAACCTGAACCGCGAGAGCTCCAGGGGCTATCGCCAGGTCAAGAACAGCTCACCGTGTTCTTCGACCAGTGAGACTGACCACGAGCCCCCTCAACCTCCCCTGCCTCCCCAGCTGCCCCATTTGGATCAGGCAATGGAAGGACGCAGCCTGCGGCGCAAAACCCCTTTGGTGCTCTTAGATCGGGAGAGCAGTCAGAACCCGAACGAGCAGGAAAACTTCTACAGAAAGCTACAAAGTGGCAGACGTTTCAAAGAGTGACAGGGCATTCGGCACCACAGCCAAATGCATGAATGAAGATGCAGGGTGGACCAATCTCGCTATGCATCACTCAGATTCTCAGTCATTTTGTACATTTTATTAGTTTTGATGAGTTGTTCAGGGTGAAGGGCAATACCTGTATTCATTATGAAAGGATGTATCCCAAGGCTCTGTTTGAGAATTGCTGCTTCAAACAACCTAATGAGCACAATGGTTTTCATCACACTTACACTAGACTGGAATGCAAACCCACCTATAGCACCAAGACTCGATGAAGAACATCTACATTTGCGTACTGTATTTACCAAAATCTCAGATATTCAATTTTCAGCATTATGAAAGGCAGATTGTAAATTATGGAATTGGCTATTTTGTATTGTGGCCTTTTCTCTGTTAATACTTGATTTTAAGCACATTTGTGTGTGCCTATGATGTCAAGTGGATTTCATGTGTTTGTGTCTTTTAGTATGGTATTTATTATCTTAGAAAATATTGCATTTGAGATAATAATGCTCTAAGCTAAACTTTTTTGGAGTTGAAACTATTTGAGCTTTTCCTTATGAAACAGTGAACCGAAGTTCTTTTGCTTACAAAAATGTTTCACCCAGAAACTCAGCAAACAACGAATGAAATTTAGTGATGTAATTTTGTTAGCATGAAGCTAGCATTCTTTTAATGGATTTTAATTGTGGCTAACAATGTTAGCATTTTTAGGTTCACCTTTACAGGGAAATGTAACTCATTTTACTCAGTCTTTCTCTGACAACAGTTCACATACGCATTGAAACTGACCAAAGAAGGTGAATTAGTGTATGTTGGTAAAAGTAGTTTTAAGAAGAATTAAATGTGTCTTTGTATATGTCCACCTCTGGTTTAGGAAAAGGAGTGTTGTTGTTGAATCCACACGTCAGAATGAGCTACATTTCCCCACAAAAAAGGATATCAGTTTACAAAAAATACCAAGAAAAGTACAATTTTGATTGCCATTTTGAATGAATTATAGCATTTTTCTCAGCACTTAAAAAAAAGCACAGGAAAGTGCCTCAAGTGGCAGGTTGGTTACAGCAATAGTGGTTTGTAATAAGAGCATTTTAACAATTGAATGGGGTTCTTTATGACATTTGCGGTCTCCATGTCTTGCTTATTTCGCTGGTGTAAGAAAGCCTGCGGCTCATGCTCTTGTGCCGATTGACTACTGCATGTTATGTAAGTGGTTGTCAAGTTGGAAGTTCGGCCTTGTCCCAGTGATGAATTAAAAGTTGTTAACAGTAATCGTCATTGCATTTTGTGACAAAACACAGCCCATCAGAACTCTGAGATCAGCTACTTCTAACTCATCCTCCTGAATAGTGGTCCTGGTGATAATAGTCATCTTGGGTTATTGTTTCAAATCTTCAGCAAAAACATACAGTATTCATCAATAAATGTTTCTCCTGTAAATGATCTTCACTGGAGAATTTAAATCTTATGGTTTGCACCATGCTTTTTGCAATTCCCATTCCTGAACCTGTATACAGAGTAATTACATTACACATTTCACAGCAGGAGCACCTGCAGTCCTCTGTGATTTCCATTAGCCCTCTGAAACGTTCAGGAAAGGCTGGTTTGTTTTCTCCGTTCTGCCGCTGAGGGCATGCAGTGTACTAGAGATGATTAGTGTGAGAAAAACCTCGGGCACACAGCAGTGGCCGCTGGAGGCCCAAATGTGTTCGCTGAGCCCGGGAGCAAGTCTTGACAGAGCTTTTAAATGCAAATGGTCATGCCAGCTAACCAGCAGAAAGCAAGGCCCACAACATTCATGCGTTCGTGTATTTTGTCCTGTCTGTCTACGAGAGCATGAGCATTTTAAAGAGTAATTTTGAATTTTAGTGAAGGTGCTCTGTGATGAACATAAATACACTGGTTTGAGCCTTTAAAATGAAATGACCGTTTGTCATACGTGAACACACCACAGCACAAAGTGTGAACAGCACAAAATTCTTTCTCTTTATTTAACCCAAGTGAAGCAGCAGGCAGCCAGGAATACAGCACCCAGGGAGTGGAGTGTGTGGGGACAGTACCTTGCTTAAGGGTACCTCAGAGTTGCCACTAGTAGTCCTGGGATTCAAACCTACGACCTTCTGATCACAGGGGCAACTCCCTAACCACTAGGCCACCAACTGCCCCGTAAGTCAGAATTCAGAAAAAAATCAGACTACCCCAAATGTCGTCGTCCAGCCAAGACTTTCGATGCTTCTTTAGTTTTGCTCTGAGGTCGATGTAGCTAACACGTCATGAGAACTTGGACCCTGTCAATGAAGAACATGCAAACAGCAAGCTTACATTGCTCTCACACTGGACTGGACTGGACTTGTTTTCCATGATTTAACAAATATCAGGCTTAGTAGGAGGGTTTAGGAAGGAAAGGTTTGGCTATCAAACATTAGCTAGTTTGGTATTTTTTTCAGCTGTGAGCTAAAAGCAACTTCTTGACCTAGAAGCAGCTCCTATTTGTTTTTGGTTTTTTTCTCAGTAAGATGACACAGCTTGCCCTCTTCTTTTTTACTGACTCACACATCCAAGACTCTTAAATTCACATGGTTAAAGTTCACCTACTAACTACCTGCTACCAGAAGCTGTGTCATTTCCCATTTCTTCACCTCAAACTGCTGAATTGCAACATGGTCTCAAAGTAGACACTGTATGACACTCTATGTTATCTCTTCAAATGACCCAAAAATACACATAGCTTCAATGCTAATGCTAACGTTTTAGTAGTTTTTATAGATTAGCAACTCCACACAGCTTGAGACAAGTGTGTGCAAATGGGTGCAAATTTGTTTTTGATTTTTTATATATATATATACTTCATGTCACCTACTTTAATCATTTCTCCACAGCATTTTCATATGTAACTCAGGAGATAACTCAAAGTGCGTGTGTCAGTATAAATGCACTGGTCTGAACACTCGTAATTACATCCTTAAGCTTGGGCAATAAAAGGCGTTTAAGGATTTCAGAAGGGAAAATCTCCAGACACACTCTTGCCTCATATTTAACACTCATATTACTTTAATGCTCCTCGTTTCCAAAATCATATTAGCAGCTGTTGAATGTTGAGAACGATTTGTTAAACCGATCAAAATAAGTGAGCGGGCAGGTGGATAAATAATTAAATAATGAGGCCTCAGTGGATGAGAGGATGGGCAGGTTGTTTGGTGCCCACGATACTGTGAAGCTCACACCTGGGGCTGTATTATACTGTTGCCAGGCAATGGTCAGGATTTGTTAAAGATGTATGCCATCTCATCTCATTCCTATCATCTCTCCATCTCTCGCCGCTGTCTCCTTGCGTTTCATTTAGTGAAGGGATTCTGGCTCAGGAGACATGTTTGAACAGTGATTAGTGCGTGTCAACAACTGAGGTAATTGGCTAAATTAGGAATTTGTGCCTACACATTAAAATTGCTCAGCCTGATTACTGTTAATTAGGTTATCTTTAGAACAAATGTAGCCTACAACACAGGGTTTACCACTAATCATGTAACAGCAAATACCTCCTAATTTCTGTCCTGAGTCCACAACACAACTGAAACATGAAGAGAAGGAGTTTCAATTAGGTAACAGCTTAAGGCCTTCATTACCTTCATAAGAATTAGTACAGTGCCTTCCAGTGTTATTGGCATCCCAATCCAATAAAGATAAATAAAGGCTATAAAATCAATTTTCAGCTTGAGCGGATAAATATGAACATGAGGGCATGTTTTTTAGTGAGGTAATAATTCAAAGAAATAAAAAAAGAATATTATTCTGGTGATTGCAAATGTTGTTATTATTGCCATCCCTTTGCACAACCTCCTCTCTGATTCTCCACCTTACAAATGGATCTTATATTAGTTCTTCACACAAAAAAAATTCAGATTTTTCCTTGGTCCATGCTTTTGCTCATTTTTGCCAAAGGGTGCCTGTAATTCTGGAAGGCACTGTACATGCACTAGTGTATGGCTGAGGGCAAGTGCGTGGGTTTCAAACAGCTGTGATGTTGCACCTCTTACACCACTTCCATATTGGTTCCGAATGTGCAGAGTGAGTCACTGCAGCTTTCCACATTCTCCCAGCCCTGCAGCTAGAGGACCTATCAGCCTACATTCACGTAACAGGGCTGAAGTAGCACAAATCATTTTTTTGGTTTGCTGATTTCAGAACTGTGCGAACAGTAAAAACTGGATCTTTTAAAAACACGTGCATACATATAGGCTACAGGCCTCATTATACACTTCTGCGCCTGTGCACGCCACTGTCATTATTATTCAGTGCTGGCTGTATTTATCTATTTATTTAAAATGAACAGCAGGAAGATGACATCCCAAACAAATTAACATACAGACAGTACATTATGTAATGGTCGGTGTCAATAAGTATGTCACGGCAGCCTTGCTGTAAAAAGACTGGATGCAGGTACGTCGGACAAAAAGAATACATATCTCACCAAGGGAAATTTCACCAGTTTTAGTTCTACTATAAACACTTAATACTTATAAATGATATAAAAGTCTTCTGAGTTTTTATGTGTAATGACAATGACAAAATAGTGGAAATTGGTTTTAGAAAATACATCTGATTACTGTCACCATCACTGTGAATAATCCTGATTCTGTCATTTTCTCTATAATGGTATATTTCATATTAATCAACTCTGGATGACTTTGTTCATATCTTAACCATTTAATTATGCAGAATTTTAAAAAATAGTGGAGTTTTACTCTTTTTAATTGTACTTGCCTTTGCCTTTATGCCTTTGATGACCACAAGGCTGTAGCGTTTCTCATTTTGGTATTCCAAAGCGGTGCTCATATGCGCCCTCTACGCACCCTTAGTGAAACTTGTGGAGTCAGAAGTGACCTCTTAGCCAAAATTCCTTGAGGTACAGATTTGAACAGATCAGAGTGCAAGTTACTGTTTGTTGCTGCCTGAACAACATGGTGTAGAAGAACATAATAAAATGCATATTATATTCATTTAACTTCTCACTGGGCTGCATTATGTTTGTCATCTAAGTTGAACATGTCCCAAATGCACACTTTTAAACCTAGCAACCTCTAGATCTCTTACACTATAACTTACATTATAACTCTAACACACTGCACGTTACAGACGTCCCCAAGTAGTGCAGACTTGGAGGAAGACCACAGGGCTAAGGGCGCCTTTTGAAACAGGCCTTACACAGCCTGCAGGACCTTAGTGGGCATTGTCCCCATTACACAAAGCCTACCTAGCTTCCCTCCTACTTGGAGAGAACACGCTTCACACGCCCTCCACACTTTGCCAACGCCCACTCAATCCACCACAGAACCAATGAAGAAAAAAAGCACACTTTTCATTTATTTATTCCCTCCTTCTAGGTGAACGGGGCCCTAGCTGTTGCCATGGTGACTGGGGGGCTGAGCAGCGAGTGTGAAGCAATTTATCATTTTAATGAGAAGAGTGTGAGGGACAGGCTGAGGAGGGGCTTCCAGATCACAGTCAGATAGACAGACGTTTGGAGCCATTTCATTACGCTGAATCACATTTTCAGACGAGGCCACAGTAAGACATATTCCGAGTGAGCTCCGCGGCTCCAGCGTTTGCACTGAGGATGTTTCATAAAGCGTTTTGCCGGAGGTCCTTGTGCTCCTGAGAGGCGTCAGTATGAAAGTAACTATTTCCATAATTCAAAAGGCGTTTGAATGGGAAACTAACATACATGCACTTCATAATTTTGACAAAACCCCAAAAGGTGGCTGCCAGGGTGCGCTGTTGCAACAGCTAGCTTTTGATCTGGTCTCCTGATACACATATCCCATTTCATTTGTCTGGAATTAATAAGCTGAATATTTAGCTCTTGCTTCTTGGAATAATTCAGGCCTGCAGTTCTTCTCTCTGTTCTTGCCGAGACAGAATCCTGTATATCCTGTAAAACTCTAGTTATTATCAGATTTTTTTCCTATATTGAGATGTAGAAGGTGAGCACTGGAAGGCTAGAAGTACCTCAGTGGATCCATACTGAAGTAAAAATGTTTTGCAAAAGTATTCAACCTCTTTGAAAGTCATCATAAGTTTATGGATTACAAAATATTTGTACACTCAGTATATAAATATAAATATAAATATAAATATTTTTTATGTCAAAATATTTCCAAAGTCAGAATAAAACATTTTTTTTGTAGATTTCTACAAGCTAAAACAGAAAAAAAGCTTTGCATGAGTATTCAACCCCTACATACTTTGTAGAGAAAGCTTTTGCTGCAATGACATCTGGAATTCTTTTGGGGTAAATATGTAGCTGTTTTCCACAGTTTTCAGAAGTGATATTCACCATTCTGCTCAGCAGAATTTATAGAGATCCTCTCGATTGGTGGGACGGCGCATCTGGACAGCAGTTTTCAAATAGTGCCACTGATTCTGAAAAGGGTTAAGATAAGGGCTTTGACTTGGCTATTCCAAAACAGTCAGCTTTCTGTTTTTAAGCCATTCCAGTGTCGCTTTGGCTTTATGCCTGTGGTCAATGTCATTTTAAAATATGAATCTTCTCCAGAGCCTTATAGCAGATTGGAACAAGTTCTCCTGCAATATTGTGCAGTATTTGTGTCCTTCCATTTTCCCTTTGACAAGATTCACAGTCCTTTCAGATGAAAAGCATCCCTATAGCATGATGCTGCCATCACCATATTTCACCGTAGGTGTTTCTTGAGGCATAGGCTGTGTTAGTTTTACACCACACATACCTTTTTGAAGTCTGGCCAAAAAGTTCTATTTTGACCATCTGACCATAAAACCATCTCCCACATCTTAACTCATTTCATGTGGACCTTCTTAAAAAATGCCTTATTTCTTGCTACCTTCCTGTAGAGGCCTGTTTTATGAAGAGCTCTTGAATTTGTGGACCCATGCACCTTCACTTCAGTTTCAGCCGAAGAGCACTGCTGACTTCTGAGAATGATGGTTTCATTTTTAGTAGCCTCTCTCACCAGACAACGTCTTGTTCTGATGCTTAGTTTTGATGGACGGCCTGTTCTCGTAAGGGTCTGGGTGCCATGATGAACGTTCCACTTTCTGATGATGGATCTAATAGTGCTTAACGGGACATTGAACCCTCTTCAATATTTTTTTGCAGCCATTTCCTGCCTTGTGCATTTCAATGATTTTGTTTCAGCAGAATGCTCCTTTGTCTTCATTTTTGCAGTGATTTTCCAACAAAGAAAATGGCCCTTATAAAGGGGGCTTTTTATATCCAGAGAGACAACCTTACAAGTAGGACATAATTATGTTTAATTATGGTCAAATAAGTGTCACTTTTGTGTGCCGTTTGTGATTCATTTGTCCATTGTATAAACCTGGAGGTTCCAAAGCACAGGGTTATGAATAATTATACAAACAGCATATTTCAGTTTTTTAGTTTTATCTTTTTAATGTCGGTAGACAAATACCTTTTTTGCTGTTATAAATGTACTGGAGCAAAAGAAGTCTCAACATAAATGTTGTCTGAGGAAAATTGTGCATATGCATTTTATAAACCAGAAAATTATGATCTCTTTAAGGGGGGTTGAATACTTTTGCAAGTCACTGCGTAAGTACTTCTGATTAGTAGCGTTCTTTAATCAGTAGGGATAAACATATTTTGGTTTTAGGCTAGTCATTTTAAACGTATTTGAAGAATATTATTATATTATATTATATTATATTATATTATATTATATTATATTATATTATATTATGTAAGCAACTTACATACCTCTGTCACAGAATGTAAACTTTTCTTTCCAGTACCCACCATTTATGAACAATTTAGCCCAAAGTAGCAATAAGTGCAAACAGGTTAGGTTTATTGAAACTAGTGCTAGTAGCTAAAAGGTCTCACTAAGTTAATGCAAAACAAGATTAATTCAGTACAATTCTATAATGTTTGCACCAGTTGAACCTTTCATGACAACTGACATAAACCTTTTTCCAACAATGGCAGTTGTCATTACATTGTCTTGGACAAAATTGACTAAAGCAGCCTTTATAACAGCTTATGATTGTTGAAAAAAGCTTTTATTGACTCTTTCATACTAGTATGTAGGTCAGCTGCCTTAAAAGGTTTATGAATGTGCTATGAAGTCTAACAAATACTGGCCTTCAGAGTTACTAAGATGATTATAGCTGACAAATGTGTGAGGTAAGAACTGCTTTTTCTTCTGCCCTGTCCTTCTGCTTCTCAGACACACACATACACACACACACACACGCACACACACACACTATTTCTACCTATTCTAAAGGCTTTTATGCTATTATCATTAATGTTCCCATTTTAAGCACATGAGAACACTTATCAGTATCAGTATCAGGAAATTAGCTCTGGTATTACTTGGTACTGTGGTGTCAATCATCACTATTTTTACTCGTACATTCATGACTTTCCTTTTTATGACGTCTCTGGCTGAATTAAAATGGTCCAGTTTTCTTGTTTAGAACGAGAGCGAATGGATGGAGTGCATGGACAATAATTTCTTTTTCCACACTCCAAACGCAGTCCCGGTTCAGGCGCCCTGATTAAATTTTAAAGAGCTTTAATTAAGACTGCGGGCCCTTTGATCTCCAGGTGCCCGAGGTACTCACTGTGTCAAAGCTTTATTTTACAAAGCGCTTTTCCTGGCCTCTCTCATCATCTCGAACAGCAAAAATGCCACACTTAATAGACAGCTTCAAAGGTTTTAGCACTTATGAAATGGTAATCAAGGCAATCGAAGTAGTCTTTTCTCATTTTCATAAATGTAGAAAATTGAGTGGCGTGATTGACTGACCTTATGCTTTGCTATTTGTTTACTTCTAAACATCAGTGTGTAATGCATCCTCTTACCATCAAAATGGAAAATAAGGTTCACTTAAAGGTCTGAGCTGAAAGCATTGCTAACTCTCTTCTCTCTGACTGAAGTACGAGTGTCTCTGTTGTACTGGATATGAGCTGAAAGGTTGGACAGTTGACTTTATATGGAAACCTGAACTGACCATAAGCACTATATGGACAAAAGTATTGGGACACACCTATTTTTCAGGGTTTGGGCTAGGCTCCTTAGTTCCAGTGAAGGGCAATCTTAATGCTTCAGCATACCAAGATATTTTTGACAACGCCATGCTTCCAACTTTGTGGACACAGTTTGGGGAAGAAACTTTTCTATTCCAGCATGACTGTGCCCCAGT
>JBBPCZ010000040.1:15274421-15286737 GCA_037974445.1 Brycinus macrolepidotus | reverse complement strand
GTGTGTGTGTGTGTGTGTGTGTGTGTGTGTGTGTGTGTGTGTGTGTGTGTGTGTGTGTGTGTGTGTGTGTGTGGTATTACAGTATTGGCCTTTAACTTGTCCTTTGATTAAACAAATAGTTTGAATATACATCGATTAGCCACAACATTCAAACCACTGACAAGTGATGTGAATAATGTTGATTATCTCATTACAGTGGCGCCTGTCAAGAGGCACAAATTGCTCAGGAACGGCCGAACATGACAAAGAGTTCAAGTTGTTGATTTGGCCTCCAAATTCCCAGATTTCAGTCTGATCAGGCATCTGTGGGACATGCTGAATAAACTAAACCAGTTCAATTCACGAAGGCCCCACCTCACAACTTACAAAACTTAAAGGTTCTGTGCCAGATATCACAGCACACCTTCAGAGGTCTTGTGGAGTCCATTACTCAATGGGTCAGAACCGTTTTGGCAGCACAAGGGCTCCTACAGAATATGAGGCAGATGGTTTAAATGTAGTGGCTGATCGATGTGAATGCTTTTGCTTCCTGTTAGGAATGTAATTCACTATTTGTGTGTTGAAACCATTATTTCATGACCTCCATACAGTGTACTACATAGTGGGTGAGGGTCCATTTGAGTTTCAGAGAAGGTATTAGGTCAAACAACAAGCAGGCTTAGTCATGGGAGGGCTGGGCGTATGAGGGGGCAGTGCCTTGTCAGTTCATTTTAGGGTAGATTCCGTCTAAGACTAATCTGAATAGGTAATAGTGCTAATGCTGAGCATGCTTGCCTCTTACCCAAATTTGACCTCTGTTCTGGTCCTGGAGTACCACTGTCCTGCATTTTGTAGTGTTTTCTTTGATTGGATACACCCAGTTCACCTTAGGAAGGGTTAGTTTATTGATTACCTTTGTGTTGGTTTGGCCGATTTTGCTCCAGGACCAAGACTGAGAACCTATGGTTATATACAGGCCGATCATATTAACGATTCATATGTTTTTATGATGTTGCAAGCCATATTGCAATCACAATATATACTATTCAGTATCGGTATGCCATCCATATCGTGCCGCCCCTAGTGTTTCGTCGTGAATCTTCTGCCATGCCAGTCTCAGGATTACTGGAGCTGAGATGGAATCAGTCCCAGGACTACTGTTGGGTCCTGAATGTCTGATGGGGCCTGTATGCTGCATTATTCTCAAATGAATGGCCGTTTCCTGCCTGTGCTTTTTCAGCAGCCAGCTGATGCTGGACCAACAGTGGCTCAAATGTCTGCCAGTTGACAGGGGAACAGACACATGTTGCCTCATTATGCTGCTGACCAGTGTCCACTGTGCACATCTTTATTGTCACAGTTCAAATCAACAGAAGCTTCCAGGAGCAGATCTTGGATCAGCTGTATGAAGTATTTAAGTACTAACAAGCTTAGCAGGCACTGTTTGCGCCCCGCCCAGTGGCCAGCATGTCTCCCTCAGAGGAACATTTGTGGGTTCAGGATACTGGGGCTTAGCTGGCATCTGCAGTTCTTAATGGCCCTTCTTCATAGGAAGAGGATGCATTAGCTTACCTCAGTGTGCTGAAAGCCAATTGTGCGCTAACCACAGACTGCTCTTGCTGTCAGCCGATGAATCCTTGCAGCACAGAGAGCCGAAAGATGTGATGAGATTTTCAGTGTAGATCGGCCGTCAAGGCAACACAGTACCATGCTTTGACAATCCAATTTTAGCATTACTTAACTAAAATAGCCAGGCATGAGGTGTTCCATGTTTAGTTAGTCAGAGGAATTGAGACGTTCACGGCAGAGTGGAGATTTCTCTCTAATGAGCTGGCCTTAAGGAACCGATTTTGGATAATCCTGGGATATTTTAGTATGATAGGATCAGTAAAAATCTGACCAATCACAAGTCAGCTTCTAAATGTCTTCTCTGCACTGATATGTTGGAAATTTGCATGTTATCAATGCATATTTTCAATTCTGTTATAGGTCTCTCTTGTAGTAAGGAATAGACACAATCATTTAAAGGCTTTCAACTTAGTCCTTTTTCTTATTAATTACTCAAAAATAATCAGTAAATTACCCAAAAGTCTTGAAATCCCTTCATTTGCTAATTTGTTCCTGAACGTGTTATAGCAGGGCGGTGTTTAGTAGGAGGGAAGGGTTTAGTAGCCTAATTAAATGTTTATACAGTGCTGTGCAACAGTCTTAGGCTCTTGTGCAAACTGTTTAAAGCCATTTGTCTGAGCAGTAAGGGGCTGCAAAATGCACAAGTTAACATTAGAATAAATACAAACACACAAGAAAGCATTAAGTAATATCAAGATTTGTTTTATTTGTAAAAAAGCTTTGTGAGATGGTTGAAAGAACACAGGTTCGTTTCCAGAGTTCACCTCCATGCCTCCAGATTTTGCGTGGATTTGTGGAACTCCATCAGCAGCTCATCTGTTTTAATTTAATGAAGTACCGACTGGACTAAACAAGGTGTTTAAGGTATTTGATGAGAACTACAGTATAATACTAGGTTTTCATGAGGAGAGATCTGGGAATGATTAAACACATAGACATGCATAAAATAACTATTTACTGTATTAATATTTGTATACATTCTTTTAAAAACATACACTGCCGAGTTAAAAAGGTTTTGAATATAATTTTCTCAGGTGTCTAGGAATTTATATGGTACTGTATGTCTTGTCATTTTTTTCCATCAGTCAAAGGCGTTAAGGGAGCGATGGCTGCTGGATGGAGCGCCCTCTGCTGGCTCGGAGGAAGACGAAGCAAAGAAGAAGCTTCAAGAAGATGAGGCCAAGACTAAAGGACTTGAGGAGGCTATTCTGAGGTGCAGTGATTAGACCAAGTAACAACGTCATTGGTATCATTGGCAATGTTGAGGCATGGAGTCTGTAGCTAGATCTATCAGTCTCTGAGGACAGGATGGGTGCAGTAGCCAAGCTCCTGCTTATCCAATTTGTCTCCGCTTTTTCCTGATGGTGAAACAGTGGCATCAATCTTCCCCCCAGCAGGCGGGTCAGTGTGGTTCTCCATCGGCCTGATTAAATTCCTCCTCTTGTGCTGTGGCAGCCAGGGCTCAGAACAGGGCTTTTGCTCCAGAGCAGCATGACACCGAATGAGTAATGCTGGAGAGCTTTTGTCCCCATTAAGGCTTAGTGTGAAAATGGAGGATGTATGAACATTTCTTGTCCACATTGTATTTTTTACAATTAGCACAGCCTTAGGCTTCAGATGGCATGCTGTTTTTGGAATTAGAAATTGGTTAAGTCAACTATGACTAGGACTAATACCTTCTTGGTATTAAAGACAATGTAAAGGAGTGCTTTCTTGAACATGTTATTTGCAGTGTTGGGGGAGTTACTCAAAAATATAATCCTTTACAAGTGACTTATTACTTCTCTCAAACTGTGATGAGATTACTTATTACTTGCTAGAAAAAGTATCTCACTACTCATTACTCTCTAAAACTCAAACCTGTACCTGTATTGGAAGGTACAGGGGAAAACTCATCATAGCCCGTTCAGTACTTTATTTAGAAAGAAGTCACAGTACACATCATGTAAAAGTCATGGCATCCCTTTACTCACAGCCAGTTATGTTTGATCAAAGTTATGAATGGCTACTGCTGTTTGAAAACCCAGCATGTGTCACGGTGCAAAAAGGCCAGCATGAACTTGTGGATCATTACTATAGGAAGCCAGATCTTTCTTATCTGTCTAAAGGGAAACTGACTGAGGTATTAGCTTTCTTAACCATTAGAACTCAGAGCGTATTAGTAAAATCTGATTTCAACTAATCAAAACGGTGTAAAACAGTCTAAAACCGGTGTTTGTTCTCCTACACGCTGCTGCTGTTTTGCTTTGCGCGCCTGCACCTCGGCCGCTCTCTGGATCCCTCCTCTCTCTGCAGGTTCTCCCCGCCCTCTTGTGGGTGGAGGCCATCCTAAAAGTTCCCCCGGGTATAAAGATCTTGTATTTTTTTCCTAAAATAAAGAAGGTCTTTATGGGCATTTACGTATGACTGTATTTTTAAAACCCCAGTCGCAGTTATTAGTATTACACATTTTTAAATTACAAGAACTTTGGTTCTAAGTGACATAGGAACACCAAACAAAGCTCAGTTTGATGTCCGACACCTCAAGCATCAACACAAACCGGGGGAACGTCCATATAAGGAGTTCTTTGGTTGTATGATGACGATTTACCATTTGTTGTGCTGCCGGGATGGATCTGTGTCACTCACGCTTTAAGGGTTAAAAGACTTTATTCCACTTTGCTAAGGATCTTTTTAATTCTAACAAACTGATTGTAGTGTTTATGGCTGGATTAGGACTAGAAGGAAAAAGAATCTAGCCTCAGTAGAGGATCATAGGACTCCATTTAGTCCTCCTTCACTTTATTTCTGTTGTGCTCTAGACTGGAACAGGAACTGGAGGAGCTGGAGACAGGTGTGTCCGCAACATCCACCAAAGAAAACCTGTCAGACATGGCCCAGCAAGAAGAAACCAAGACTGTGGATAACAAAGTGAGCCTCACTCCTCTATTGCTGCTCTAACACACACACGCGCACACACACACACACACACAAACAAACATACGCACACACACAGCAGGTCTGTCATGCACTGATATTATAATTATAATTGTAATGATAATGTCTAATCATGGAGCCAGTAGATGTAGATACATACTGCCACTTACTAGATGGGGCGGTAGGGGTAGTTTTATATGCCCACAGGCACCCAAAGACCCAAATGTAATTAAGACCTATCATTGCCAGTTGTTTGGCCTTCTCCATGGATCAGCCGAACTGTCTAGGGTGAGATCAGGTATACGGTGGCCAAAGTGAAATAATTGGCTTACAATTGACAGGTCTTGACCTTACAGACAAATCTCCACTGGCTTAAGACAGATGCCTTTCAATAGCGGCAGCCATTTTAATAGCAGCCACAAGGAGAAATGCCTGCTTTCATCTGTAATTATGGCCTTCGTTTGTGCTTTCCTGTGTTGATCAATATCCACTTCCCCCATCACCAGAGACTGCATTAGTATATCTAATGTTTTCTTGTCTCTGGAAGTGATTCTCCCTAAGCAGATCTTTTAACCGTTGTTAATTACCAGACTACAGGCGGATAGGTCATGTGATACGATGAGCAAATAACACAATAGGGCACAAGGCAGTTGTTTTGGGCCCAAAGCGACTGGTCCACTTAATTAAATATTTAAATATAATTTTCACTTAGGACCCAAATCCCTTTAAATTCTTCTATTTCATCTCAAAACCTCCTGCCTTGCTGGTAAGCCCTCATCTGCCGTAGGGCCGTTGATGCTGGCTCTGGAAACATGTCTGATAAGGAATGCACTGTGTGTAGTTGGTAAGAGAAGACTGAAGACGTTACACATTCAAGTCTTTTCCTCCTCTGCAGCCTTTCAACTGATGATTAAGGTGGAATACAGTTTCTTTATGATATGATTTATATCTGTTTATATCCATATCGTATATTTATATCCCTTTACATCTTTTTCCAAACTGGCCCTGGTAACACAATTGATATGTTGAGCTGAATGACTCACAGTGTCATCCCACACCTATGCATTACGCCCACCTACCTAGATGTGCTGAACGGCTGCATACAGGTTGATTGTGAAGAAAAAAGAGCACACACACAGTTGCTGATAACCGTTTGTTTAATACAAAATGTTAGGGCTGGATTTTCAAACCGAGAATAAGCGTAAATGACTTGAAATGATTGTATTTAATGAAAATTTTTATTGTATAAGTGATTCATTGGAGTCAAATTGGAATAACCTCTCTCTCTCTCTCTCTCTCTCTCTCTCTCTCTCTCTCTCTCCCTCTGTCTCACAGATTGTTGGAGCTTCTGTAAAAGGTATTTCATTCTTGTTCCATTGTTCCAGTTCTTATGACTTCATTATACCATGCTTGCATGTTTATTTTATTAATAATTGTTTGTCCAAATATTGTGTAAGTGGTTGTGCATTGTGTAAGTACTCTGTGTACTGAAAACATGCATCTTGACTTGAAGCAGATTTCTCCAGACCACAGTGAAGAGTACTTTCAAGCGCAGTTACAAGTCCAGAAGTTTTAAGTTTGTTCAGAAGTTCGTATCCATGGCTGTGAACAGAGTAAGCTCAGAGAATGAAAACTGATGATGGCACCAGAACACTTCTTCTTTTCTGACGCTTAATTGTCGATACAGCAAGCCTGACTATTGGCTGATTCAGACACTTATCCAAGAAAACTATAAAGGCCCCATGTCACAGGAACAGATCCCCTTTTTAAACAAGAGTCAGATGTAATATGTAAACGCTTAAAGCTTTGAATCTTCCAATCTTGCCAAATCTCACCCAGTCAATTAAGTCTATATATGGAAAACAACTGCAAAACAGCCTGGTTTGAATTAATTGATTTTGTGACGTCACGAAAAACAGGACAAAACAGAACAGCACAAGACCACAAGTGCAGACAGGACAGTAAGAGTGTGCAAGAAAAAACACAAGAGCAACAGTACAACTGGACAAGACAATCACTTAGTGCAAACGACAATAGCTACAGTCTGGATGAATACAGTATTTTGACAGGTACTGTATTCTAGCCGCGGAGAGTTGTGTGCAAAAATGCAGAACAGAGTTAAACAGCAATAAATATGATTGTGCAAATATAGCAGGACAGAGAATGTGCATTGTAATAAATAGGAGGTAATTAAAGTCTGAGTTGTTGGTGGGGAGGTGGTGTTGGTGGTGTGTGTGTGGGTGGTGGGGGGGTACAGTTTAATGTTTCAGCAAGGCACAGTAACAAAAACACTTATTTCTGAGGAATTAAGAGAGGCTTGTTATGTAAAACATGAACTGTTGTTGGCAAAAAAAATCCACATAGATGGTATAAACTGAAATAAAGAAAAGGAAGTGTCTTTTAGATGCTTAGGATGTCTTTAAAATGGTCTGTTTTTAACAGAATTACTTCACACAAGGTGGACAAAGTAAAGAACCTGCTTGAAAACTGCCCTACAGTGTGAAAATCGTTGCCAGCAACATGACATTAATACAAAACTTCCTCACCAAAAAGAAAACAAATTTAACTGTTTAAAAAGAAGGGCACTGTAACTGTAGAATACAGAGTCAGAATCTGAATCAGAAAACTTTATGGATCCTGGAGGAAATGGCTTAAACAGCACAGACAAACATAGACACAAAGACAAGATCAATATAAAATATTATTTAAACGTAGTCAAAATAAAATATAACTCTCCAGAAAATACTTATTATTATATACACAAAATGCTGTGGACAGTAAGAGAGGTGGATATAAATACTATAGATGAATAGTTACTAATTAACACACAGTGCTTTGGAATTGTCCGTTATTGCCCGTAACGGTGACATAAGTAGTGATTTTGCACATGATAGGACTATTGCACATAATAATAAAGGTAATAAAGATAATAAAGATATTGCACGTAATGATGAGTTTGCACACAAAATCATTCATCATAATCATTGCAATAGTCATAAAAAGAACATAGTCCAATATGGATTTACAAATTTATTCTTTTTTTTTTCTTCAATATCTAATCCATTTTTTTTCGGCCACCACTAACAGATTCAGTTCAGAGAGCTTTTTTCAGTCTTGGGGAAGTGTTGAGGTGCCATACATTCACACTCACGTTGTCAGAGCTGTTTCTACAAAGCCAAATGAAGCCATATTGAGCATTTAAAAAGTCACTTAACAGATAAACATATTGGAGTTAAGTCTAGTCAAAGCTCACGTCTGTGCGCTTGAGGAAGTCTTGAGGAGGCACAGGAGGACCTTCTTTCATTCATTCATCTTCTTCCCGCAGCATACAGTGTGTGCCTAGAGCGTTTGTCTCTCTCTTTCTATCTTTTATCACTCTGTTGTCCTCTACCACTCATGTCCTTGTTTCATGGCCTTCATTAGTGGTCAGAGAGATCAAAGAGGTCAAAGTTCACGTCAGCCCTCGTCTGGAGAAATCCAGAGATGACTCTGAGATGATGAGAGCAGGTGAGTGTAGCTCACGCAGAGACACATCTCACACGTCTCAACTCGTGCAGATTCTCATATAAGGGCAGGAGAATGCAGGTTCTGGCGCATCAGCTTTGGAATATTGATTGACTACAATCAATTATAAATAATCCAGTAAAGTATGTGCCTGTGGTATTTGGAAAAAGTGGAACTATACTATATTCCACTAGTGTATGTGAATCGTTCCTATGGTCACATATGTATTCAGTGTATTTGTAATAACTTTAATAGTTCTGACTTGTAATTGAAGATTTCATTATAAATCCACTCATTTCCAAAAAGAACCATAATGTATTTGAAGTGTTTAACTGGTCATTTGAGGAGTTTTATTGCTTTTTTTTTTAGATGGTATCACAGGGCCTCTTCTTGACCCCTCTCTACTGCTGAGAGGTTCTTTAGCTTCTTAATCAAACATTTACTTTCTGTGACACAGTAGCCAGGGGAGAAGAGAGAAATGGCAGTGAAGGGCCTCTAAGTGTACTGGGACTACCCTGGGAAAGGGAGGCCCATTAGTCCTGCAGCAGTGTCCCTATGGCTGTAGGAACCATACTGAGTGTGGGATTCAGCTAAATGAAATAGTGGCGAAGCACTGATTTAACATAAAAACCTATCGAAAAGTGGGCTTACGGATGTCTGTGCATAGTTAATTGAATGTGAATAGTTAAGATTACAAAAGCTTGTGTCTTACAGTATCTTACAGTTACTTTACAGGAGAAGGGGAAAAAACTCAACTTTCTTGTTACATTCATTTAAATTGATCTTATGCTGAATAATTTGTGGTCAGTTTGTCATGAAATTTTAATCCAGTGTAAACAACGGATGATATTCTGTCATGTAAAAAATGTATTCAGACCATGTGTGCATTATTTCTTAGAATAATAATTTTACTCGCTGCAATGTTGCAGGCTCTCAAGCACTGCCCTCGGTCTCTGTGGGTTAAGCATCCACAACAGATCTACTAATCATCTAATCTTCTCAATATGTTCGTCTAATATTGTGTGTTGTGCTAATTCTCTCTGTCTCCCTAGTCTTTGTCTGCATGTATGCGTGTGTTCTGGTGTGTCCAGTCAGTGGAACCTTGCGTTCATATCAAAGCATCTCCTCACTTACAAAGCACAAAGCTGAAGAGCAGAGTGGGAATTAATAGAAAAGTTATTTTTAGGCGGATTCTTTCAGGAAAGATGAGGTTACCATGGCAGCCGCGCTCCATTGAAAAGTTAACCTTGGTGCTGCTCGTTTAACGGTCGCCATGGCAGCGTGCGACTCACAGCACTTAACTAAATAACCTTTAGAGAACGGGCCACGGCTGCAGCTCTGTAATTGAAACCATGATTGCAGTCCTACATAACATTTATCTTTCTGTGACCTAATCCTATATTACAATAACCATAATCACAGGGATGCTCTTTACATGATACACTACCCTCCAGTGCTCTTGGCACCCTTAAAGAAAATGAGATAAAGAGACTAAGAAAAAGGGTCTGTGTTGTTCAGTATTACTCTGTAAGGATGAGAGAAATCGAAGCTTTCAGTGAGGCAGAATTATTCAAAGAAAAAAACAAATCGAGATGGTATACTGCAATTTGTCAGTAACTGAAGCTTTGCTATGTAAAATAAATTGTAATATAGGCTATATATTTATGTAGCAGGGGTAGGGTGTTATTGAGCTTAAATAAGTAATTGATAACTGCAGTGCTTTTTGTTGGTATCTGTATGGTTATAAGTAGTGTTGGGTGATATGTCTACACCGATATACTGGTATTGGTTTCACACATCAATACTGATTTATAGTTTTAGTGATGTTAATAGGTAACAAGCAATATTATCATGATAACATCCTATTGGCCAGTGATGAACCCTGACTATCAGAGGCCTTCAGTCTGGCCCACAAAAAAGAGAAAGAAAATCTCGAAATGTTCTCATAACTCTCCTAAGTTATATCTAATGGCATGTTAGTACTAGGCTAATACTGGTGCACATTAATTTTTTTTGACAGTTATGAGTTAAATACGGACAGTTGAAGCTTGTGAAGTCATTCTGTATGTTTTATTTGACATTAACATATTTTAGAGCTCAGTGCTGAAACACTAAACCTGGTTAGACCGTCGTTTTTATTCACAGTTAGTCAAATCTAGGAGTTCCTAGATGTTTTTTTTCTTACAGAATTAATCACATCAGTTGTCAATCAAAATGTGTTTGGATGATCATCCTCTGTCATTTTCTATTTTTGTTATTAGTTCATTTAACATAGAGGGCCTTCAGTCTAGTTGTTGAGGGCCTAACCATTGGAGAAGCTAGCTTGACTGTATCTACCTAAGGAAAAAAATCCTGACTGGAGAATTTTTCTTTGGAATGTTTAGAGATTTTAACCTTGTAAACTGGAGTAAGAGTACTTTGACAACAAATGACAACTAAAGTCAATAAACATGATACTATTGAATTTTTTTTGTAATTCTCAGAAAACATGACAGTTCCCCTCTGCTGTTACCATGCCAGTAGAAATACGCTATGTAAGGTACTATGTAACGTGTGATTTTACGGTAAGAAAGCTGTACAAAACAGTCTATTCTACCTTAGAGTATCAGTAACCAGGCAACAAAGGTTCACTAATTTTATTCAGTTAAATGTCATCAGATATGATGCCATGACATGTGAAGAATAATTTATCATGTCCTCCCAGCACGAGTTACAGGGTTAGGCGAGTATGTGACTGGCTGCTTGGTTTTGAGAGAATGAGAGCGCCCCCTTTGCAGGATGTTAATCTCTTCTCTTGTTGGCCGCCCAGCGATGTACTCCGTAGAGATCACTGTTGAGAAGGACCTGGCCACTGGCGAGACCAAAGTCTTGTCCACCAGCACACTACTCCCCAAAGACCTCTCTCAGAAGGGGGTCAAAGTGTATGAGGATGAACAGAAAGGTGACTGGCCCAGGTGGACGTCAGGCTGCTTTACGAGAAGTGCATCTCAGAGCTTCCATTTAGAAGAAACTGTACATGGATAATAAATAAAACAAAATAATTTTGGAAGAAAAAGTTTGCTCAGTGAAATTAAGCTTTGAGTAAAAGTAGAAAGGAAGCTTGGACCAAATGACCAACTGCTTCTCGTAAACAACAGTTAAGCATGGCTTAGCTGAGTCACTGCCGCTGAAATTTTTAGCTGTAGCCCCACAATTCCTCCCTTCATTTTGAAAAAAGCAAATAATTCATTTTTGTGTGCTTTTTTTGTGACTTGCCCCTCCACCCAGCTTGGAGCTTCCCTTACATTTACTCCTTTTGGGCTTTAGTTTTAGTTTTAATATCTTAAAAACTCTTCACGCTAAACCAAACCACGTCCAAGCACCTTCCACCTCAGCAACATACGTGCTAATGCTGCTACTTGCTCATGCTCACACTGGTTCTAATCCTTTGATGTGTCCACCCCTGCTTAGCCCCTTTCCTCTGCTTGCTACAGCCTCTAGTTGACCCTTGGCTAGCCAAGTGTCCACTTCCAGTAACTGAAGTGAACTTTTATCTCACCCCCTCAATTACAGTCTTCCTCTGGTGGCGCTTGATTTCTTTGTTCATTCGCTTTACAATAAAGCTGTCGTTATGCTGAATACATTTTTCATTCCGTTTAATGATATAAAATCTGTTGAAACACTGTATGTACTTTAGAAAGATATTTCTCATATTTTCAAGGTCATGAAAAATGTTTTTGTGGTTAATGTGCTCACACTGAAAATGTGAGAGAAGTCTAAACTTAACTGGAGTCTATCAAAAACCAAAACGCTGATCAAAAAAAGAAAAAAACTGAACACACAACAATTATTGGTAAATGTAACTGAAGCATGGTGCCATTTATATTTCACTTTTTTTTTAAGCCTCTTGAGTGTTCATGGCTGTCTGTTTTACTGGGGTATAAATTTGAAGTGATTCAGAGGCCAAATCCTCCTAGCCATTCATATCAGTGTGGAGAATTGTAGTGAATTTAAAAGACCTATAAAAGTATATTGACCTTCATAAATCAGGCATTGGTTGTTCAGAAAAGCTACATCCCTAAAATGCTCATATTCAGGGTTGGGGAAATAATTAAGAAGTTTAAAACAACCAGAGCTGTAGTGAACATGCCTGGAGTAGGAAGTGTGTTTACTTTGCTCCCATGCACAGTTAGGCAAAATTTTCTGCCAGGATCATGGTTGAAGATTTGCAGAAGATCAGGGGTCTCATTTATAACCGTTGCGTACGCACAAAACGGGACCTAAAAGGTGCGTACGCCTCTTTCTACGC
>JBBPCZ010000040.1:15256300-15267506 GCA_037974445.1 Brycinus macrolepidotus | reverse complement strand
CCATGTCCAATATTCAGAATTCAAAAAAATTATTCACAAATATTTTTTTGGCAAGCGGAGCCAGCCAGTCCTGAGCCAGTATGCAAATTAGCCATGTGCACGAGAAGAAAGACGTTAGGCTGAGATTGAGAACGAAGTAATAAAACATTCAACAAAGCAGGGAATGATGTTAGGTTTTTTTCTTGTGCAGTTTCACTCGCGAAAAAGTTGTCCTGCAATGAGAAGACCTTCAATTTTACCAATAGTAAACACACAGACACCAAAAACACATCAAAACAGGAAAAAAAATGACACTAACGGGGAGAAACAACACAACATGAGGCTTTGTCTTCATCTGAGACACATATGGCCGGATTCAGCCATTTCTTAATGTAATACTCGATTTTCACGTGCGACGTGCGGTTCGTTGTGTGAAACGTCTTCGTTCTGGAGTCACGCGCGCGGCCGCGGCAGCGTTCGTTATGCGGAACGTTCTTTCATGGTGCTTTCACGACTAGCAGTATAGCGGACGCGCTGATGTAACGTGTCAACTGGGAACACCGGGAATGCGGCGTCTGCCCTGTATAAGTCTATGCATTTGGGAGCCAAAGGAGCCGGATCATCTTAGTGATCTGATCCAAATGATCCGACTCATTATAAAGAGCCGAAATTCCCAAAACTAATCACGTGATAGTGTAGTAGGAACGACAGACTTGGTTTGAGTGTATCTGTACATTATGTCACTTTTCTTGTACTTTTACATTTATTTTAAGTTCTCTCGGTTGTGAAAGACAAATCAGACTGAAGTGAAAAAAACTAGTCGCACAATAAATAATCTTGTCGCATTGGCGACCATTTTAGTCACCATCTGGAGCCCTGCTGTAGATGGATGGTTGAATAATGTCACACGATCGGTCATCATACTGCAGGCTCTCATTTGCAAGTGCACTGATTGCGTGCCGATAGGCTGTACCTGGCATTTATTTAGTCGATTGCTCTTGTAAGTGCGCCAGATTGGTACCAATTGTTGTCGTGTCTGCATTGTAATGCACAACTTTGCGTCTCCTTGTTATAAAACAACGTGCATCCATACAACTTCAGCCAATGCAACCTCCTATGTCAGTGTTGCTTTACGAATACTATAGGATATCGGATTATAAAAAATTGTTAATTTTGTGCGTGTGTTATCATGTAGGCTATAAACTGATTGTCTTGGCTTGCATCCATGAAATATTGTAAGGTTACAGGCCTACTGCATGTTGAGAAAATTTAGATCGGTATTGCGCAACAATTGGGAGATGGGGACCCCCCCGAATGTTGACGGGTATTTCGCACACTGGTGATACCTCCATTCAGATATTTCACAGACATGGAAAAACATTACAAACATGTAACTGTGTTAAGGTGTGTGTTGATGCTAGTTGGGGAGAGATAATATCCATTCACTCAGCTACAATTAGCAGGCTAGCTACTTTCATATATTGTATAAAACATATACGGTGCAGGCATAAAATGAATGTATAGTGATGCAAACACTATAAACCATCACAATTAATTTCAGCTTGTAGGTAGGGAGCTGTAAAAAAAAAAAAAAGTAAAAAAAAAATTATTGAACATTATCCATAATGATGACACAGATAGTTCCATACTGACTGAGAAACCAAATCTTCTTACATTAACTTAAGTTAAAATTTGAGAAAGTTTTTACCCTCTTGTGTTACTTTTTAGAGATATGAGGTTTTGTTCCAGCAGGGATGTTAGAAAATGCAAACAATATTTTTTGTTATAATAACAATATTGAATTATATGAAAAAGAAATAATGGTGAGATTTTTGCAAACGGGAGTGTTTTTCAGGGCTAATCTAAGAGAGGCCTTAGCGTTCTTGCTGCCATTGTTGGGGGCTAAAGGCCTTACGGGGTGAGGTGGGGCTGTATTATGTGGATGGTGGTCGGCTATTCTTTGCTTTTGTCTAGGGCTTGCTGATGGTCAGCAGCATTCCAGCCGGATAACCCTGCTCTCAGCACACACACACACACACACCCTCACCAAACTCACATGTGCATGTACACACACACACACACACACACACACACACACACACACACAAACACACACACACACACACACAAACACACACAGCAGCTGTAACTAGAATATAACGCCCGACTCCCAGCACACCCGCTTTGGGCTTTGTCTGTTTGGCTAATACCTCCTGGACCACACACTCAGATGGTGATGCTCTGAAATGCACACACACACAAACACATACACACATCCAGCTAGAATGGAGGTGGGGCTTTACCAGAGCCATCGAGCCCAAACCACTACCAGTGGGCCAAGATTTAGCAGCGGGCCTGGCCGGCAGGGGCTTCAGCCTACGTGAAACCCGTACCCACTGGGATGGAATAGACCGCAGTGTTGCTCTCTTTTCTGACTGGGACATCATTAAGAATGAGGTGAGAATACCTACCTGCTATAGACGTTCTTCCTGAGGACTGGTCCATATATTACATATATTATGTAATGCATTTCTTGTTATTTAACACATGAAATCATATTGGAATAAGAGGTATTATTGCCTTATTATCCAATTATTGCTTATTGTTTTAACTGTTTCTCTCTTTCTCTCTCTCTGTTCCAGTGTGACCACAACATCAGTTGAGTCGAGTATGCCCACCGGGGTCTTATCTTGGAGAGCGTGTTAAACCCAAAACAAAGTCTTCTTCATGCCTCTGTCCTGCTGCGTGAAGGACACATCAAACACATCAGCCAAAGTGGAGCAGAGCCATGTTTAAATACACACCTCCATGGCAAGTGCTGTGCCACAGCTTGGAGCAAGAGAGTAAGGTAAGGACAAGCTTTACATTCTGCACATGTGCACACACAACACATAACTGCAGAGCTGAATCATTTATATTTTGGACAATTACTGCTACTTCAAATCACACATTTTATTAACAAAGCACTTGGGGTTTGAACTAGTGGCCTTCTGGTTGCACAGTGGTGTAGTGGTTTATGCCATCACCAGGCGCAGTGAGAAGGTCCTGGGTTCGATTTCCAGCTGTGGAGTTAGCATGTTCTCCCCATTTCTGGTTTCTTCTCACAGTCCAAAGACATGCATACAGGTGAATTAGAGATCCAAAATGGCCCCTAGGTGTGAATGTGTTTGTCTATGTGACGGACTTGCCTGTCCAGGATGTTTCTGTGCCTTTTGCTCTATGAGTGCTGGGACAAGCTCTAGCACCGCCCCTCTGACCTTCTGGTTACTGACGTATCTTGCTTAATATTATGCTTCCAACTGCCCAAAGGCTGAATACGGCTATTTAAAGGAAAAAAAGAATAAATTAGAAAATATAAAAGAAATTACATTTTATCATCACAAATTCAAGGATTTTTATTTTGTCAAAAATTTTAAATCACTTAGACATCTTGACCACAGTCTGATACAATACACACATACTTTACACTTTCCAAAAGGTGTATGCTACTGAAACTTTTTTTATCAGCTGCATCGACCTTCATTCAGTTGACTTTTCTATTCAAAATGGCCTAAAGTATAAAAATGTCCCAAAGTATTCAAAACCTTATTTTTGAAAGAGTGACTAAGAATTCGTCTCTATTTGAAGGAACCCAGACAAAATAGAAAATATCACGTTCCAAGTGACTTAACAGTGGCATTATTTATTTTTTTATTTTATGTACTTATTCACTTATTGCATTGATCCCCAGTTTTGCATGTAAATGTTAAAAATGTTGTTTCTTGGCCAGTGGGGTCTGAATAAGCATTAGGGAATGTCTGTATTGTTTTACAGACCTATAATGACTTTGCCCATGATATGCAATTTGTGGGCTTTAAAAGTTTACATTACTTTCAAAACGTAGATTAAAAATTAACAACACTCATATTTTTAAAATGTCAGTAATTCAGAGAAACTAATATAGATGATTCTCCATTTATATTTTCCCAATTGCAACAACTATATAATATTCATGGACTCTAAATGAATGCTCAGAGCTAAAAAGGATAAATTTTTTTTTTTTATTTTCCTTGTCACGGAGAATTCAGCTTACTCAATAAGGCCTGTGGAACTTCTCTCTTTAGTGTTCTAGACTCTATGATATGAGGGATGCGGTCCTCCACGAGCATGCATCTGCTTGTGTGTGTGTGTGTGTGTGTGTGTTTGTGCGTGTGTGCATGCGCAAAGTTTCATTTCTCTTGTCTGAGCGGCTTTTCTCGCCTGTCCATAATCTATCAGCCTCATACACTCTTTACTGTAAGTGGGTGGGGCTGATTATATTGCTTGAACTTTGTCTGTGAATTCAGTACAATAAAGCCTGAAGGCGGCCAAAGACAGTGCTGAATGTCTAGTCTGTCTCGCTCGAGGTGCTGACATAAGGTGAGCTTCCAGCTTTTCACTTTAGAAGAGTATTTATAAATTGCACATTTAGGTGAGGAGGTTTGGTGGAGAATTGAAGCATCTAGTTCTGTGGTGATAATAAAGAATTTATAATGAATTTATAAAGGGTGATCATTTCTATGGGTTGCTGTAGAATCAATTTTCATAATTTTCTATTTCTATTATTCTGTGATATCTGATAGTATGATGTTAAAATGGTATTTTTTTTCCCAGAAATACTATTTTTTCAGCTATCTAGGCTAAGGTTATATGATGTGAATTGATAAAATGCTAATTGCTTTATAACCTGTTAATTGCTTCACATTTTGCGTTACATTCAAAGAACACAGTGTACCAATCGGTGTACAGCAAGTCAAGGCAGGATTTATACTGATAAAGATGAAACAGAAGGTGCTGCTAAAGGTGATTCCAGAATGGAGTTTAGAATTTCTAAAGAAAATTAGGAGAGCAGAGCAATTTGGAAATACTCCATGTAAAAAGGTTAATGAATGTGTGAGGACTAACTGGCACCTTGTCTTCATGTTTAGAATGAAGTACTCCTTTAATACATGAGAGTTAACTATTGTTTCTATTTTGAAATGAGGAACGTTAGAATCCACCCTACAGAGTACTGTCAACATCAGAACGTATTGGTGAAAATTTGACAAAATTAGGACAGCCCTTTTTGTGGGACCATCCCACCAGATAGCCTCAGCCAATCAGCAGAGTTTGGAAGAAAAGTTCCAAGAAGCAGCAAAGCTGCAGGTTATCAGGGGCATACAGTCCACTATGTCACGCATGGCCACCCTCTGACGCTCAGCTTGGGGAGCTAAACTCCTGAACAACAACGTCAGTTCTCGTGAGCAGACTGTGTTATCTAATGCTTTTCACCTCATTCAGCCACGCTACTGGAAGTATTTTTAGCTTAGAACAAGTCCTAGCTAATATCGTTTGGGTGTTGCATGAAATACCTCTGTAATCTCCACATTGTTATGTGGTAAGTAAGACCAATTACAGAATTACATGGAAAGTTAACCCAGTATTGTAACATTCATTAAATTCATTATTTCTTTTTTTTTTATACACATATGCTTGCCTTGGATGAGTTAAACTTTCAGACATCCAGTATTTGTTATTGTAATTACAAGGCAAACACCGTAGGGTGAAATCTCTTATTGTTTGGGAAGCATTGGTAACATACTTTAGAGATACTGAAAGTTTAAATTGTAAATGATTGAAAAGGGAGTGTCCATTCACCTGTATTTCTCACGCCACCTTTATTTGGAGTCATGTGCTTCACCTGTAAAACTGGATTGCCTCGTTAGCCATAAAAATATTTCAGATCAATCTGTTTAAATTGGAGATTACTGTGTGGCTCATTTCATAGGCTACACTTGAAGAAATCCTTGACCTTCTGCCATTTTCATTGAGAAAAGTTGGATGAACATGTTTCTTACATTATTTTTGTATGTAAAAGTTTTTAAATAGTCCTGAATGGACAACCTTTTGTGCTCTGTGACAGACTTAAAGTGATGTAAACACTGTCCTAATATTTCAGAGACAAGCCACATTTGTATCAAGTATTCCTCAAGATGCACACAAACCAAGAAAACTGCAAACTCTGAGCCACACACAACAGCCTGCTGCTTTGGCTGTCCCTTTATCTGCTAAGGACCACTTATCAACCAGCAACACCATGGGCAGCACTCCTAAGCGATGGGTGATGAAGCCTCTGATGCCTAAGCTAGAGAAGTCTGACCTACGACCCATGCTGAGCCCTGGCAGCGAGCCACAGTCACCAGACAACAGCTGGAGTCAAAGGCAGGATGGATATTCACCCACATTCAGCTTTGATAATATCTCAGTGATTCGTACCCACTCTTCGGTGACTGTGTCAGCCCCGAATGGAGAGAGTGCTCAGGATGTGGTAGTTCATGCTAGGCAGGTGGCTGTGTCTGAGGAAAGCAGTGTCACTGAGGACTGGCAGCCAAGTGATCCCAGTAGCCCAGTCACTCCCAGTAGCACAGACTCCTATGTGGGTTTCTATTCCTTTGTGGATGACCCAACAAGCCCAGAGGCGGTGAAGAATGAAGCCTATATGGTTTCACCTGAGAGACAGGCCAAACTGTCCACCCTGAAGGAGAAGAGCAGTTTCAAGCTACAGACCTATGTGGAGGAGAGAAGACCTGAGAAACTGTTTGAAGACAGCAATGGGGATTCCTACTACATGGTGGAGGATGTCTCAGCAGAAGATGAAGAAGAAAGGCTGGACCGGCGGGAGATCATCCGGAATCAGGCACCCAAAAAGAACCCTGTCTTAAAAGAGCAGTGGAGTGCCTTGGAGAACCTAGACCATAGCAAATCTCCCCAACGTCTGGTTGAGGGATTTAGTCTATGCTATAGCCCTGTTAGCACAACAAGTGCTCAGGTTGAAATAGAACCTGGCACCATTGATGACCAGCAGATAGATTTCAAGGCAGCACGCAAGCAGTTCCAAATGATGGATAGCTCCAAGCAAAACCCCTTCCGGCATAGTCCTCAACAAGTGCCACACTCTTACTTACGAGCAAGATCTTTACCAGCATCTGCTGGCCTTTTTACAAAAGAAGATAAAAATGAGAACATTAAGGATGAGCCAGACCTGAATCAAATCACAAGGAAAAGAGAAGAGAAGGAGACAAAGATGACAGTGACTGTCTATGAAGATCCAGAAAATAGAGTACAAAGTAGCTTGAGAGGTGAATTAGACTCAGGACTTGGTGACCAAAGTGCAGGCTACACAAGTGATGGACATTTGTCCAGTGGGCCTTCCATATCAGAGATAAAGAGCAGCTCAGCAGATACTAGTGAAACACCCATTGAAAGGGAGATCCGAATAGCTAGGGAACGAGAAGAGGACTTGCGGAGATCAAGGGGAATTTTTTGTTCAGATTCTTCAGAGATGATTGAGATTAAGACCAAACCTATTCTGTCCCAGCCATCAACGCAATTAAAACCCATCAAAGCAAAAGAGTCAAATAGGGTGAGTTTTCTTATTCAACGAGAGATGGACAGGATGAATCGGAGCCAAGGACTTTACGACCGAGAGAATTTAACCGATCAAGGTGAGAGGAGTAGAACCTTCAGGTCTCAATCAGATGTAGCTCCTCTTAGATCAATTTCTGTGGATAACACGTTAAATACAGAGCATCCTGCACTTGTGGAAGACAGAGATGTTCCTGACTCACAGGAAACCCTCTCACCTTGCTGTCCCCACCGACACAAAGATGAAGCAATGATTCAGAAAGACCCCACTGTACTAATTCTAGAAAGACCTGTCAGAAAAGGTCTTTATACTTGGGAAGGCATAGCTGAGAGGCAAAATAATGAAGACAAAGTTGCAAATCAGCCACCTTGGATGGCAGCCTATAAAGTAAAAGAGTCTAGGAAAACAATTTCCCCTTTAAATTCTCTGTCCTCTCCAGTAGAAGCTGTAAAAACCAACAGATCAGTACAAAGAAGATCTCACTGGGAGGGCTCGGGTGAGTGGCCACAAAAGCAAAGCGCCTCCGATTTAATCCGCAAGGAAATCGAGGAGGACCTCAGAAGAGAGCAGGAGCTTCAAGAGCTACGAGAAACCAGCAACCTGTCCCTCACAACAGACAGAGGCAAAGGCACACCAGAGCCCACAACCTCAGAGCCCATCTCAAACAACAATGACCAGACTTCTCTAAACAGTTCTCAGGAGAACTTGGTGGAGGTAGATGCAGAGCTACCAGAAAAATCTACACAGAAGGGCAGTTACAGTCTCTCCTATTCCTGGAGTGAGGACTACACCCCCACCCACGTTACACTGGCAGGTATGAGAGTTCAATATGCAATATGCAGGTTTCTTATTGGTAACTTATATGGTTACTCCCTAACTAACCATAGGTTTTTATAATGCTTGGGTATGAGTCCCCTTGCCTTAATTGCAACATCAGTTCTGTCAGTAAGGATTACACAGATTAAGAGAGTCTGTGTCCACTCTTCTACAAACTGGATGCACTGTTCAGCTAGAGTTCGTGTGTACCTATTTTGGCATTCCACCTGCTGTTCCAGGGGATTGGTCATTAAAACAAACACATAACCAAGTACTGCACAAAAAATTCTGTACGTGAGTAATTTGTTGTCCAGGGTGCTTATGTAAAGCCTGAAATAATTTGGGATTGATTTGCAGTAACACCACCTGTGCAGGAAGTAAGATCAAGTATTTGTAATGACGGGAACAGGTCTAGCCAGTGCATCTAAGGATTCTGATAAGACTGATTCTGATAAGACAATTTGATAAGTGATACCAATGACTGACATGAACTAACCAATATGGAATGTAATGTGAGAAGTGTGAGAATCAGTCAGCTGAGTATATACTTTGTTCTATGCCTTTGTCCCATCCTTTTGCATCTCTTATATCCTAAAGATGCTGGTCAAACTTACATTTTTACACATTAGAAGTACTGAGACTACACTACCTTTATATCATTCTGTCCTTGTAATTTAAAGCTTTGCTTTATGAGAGACAGCCATGCTCTGATACTAGGATATTGTCCTACTAGGATATTGTCCCCTTGTCCATCTATGCAAGCCCTTTCTGTCTCTCACACTTCATGAGCAGGTAACTGATTAACATTTGTGTTACTTGTTTATGGATGTCAGCATTCAAGGATGAGACAAAACACCTTACTTAATTAGCTTCTGAACTTTGAGCGAGACATGCAAGTTGAAAGAGTAATAATAAAGTGTTGAAGAGCGGTTAATAATTAATTTTATGGAGATGAACTTGCAGTTAGAAGAACCTTTTACAATCAGTTAAAATTATTAATGTACGTGATGTCAGCACATCACACATATTCAAATGATGTGCTTACAAAAGCATCAATAATGAAGTGTAGATTAGCAACAGACACCGATCAGACCTAGAGCTGAGAAATATGACAGTTATAAATTATGCAACAATATGGCCAACATTGTAGTATCATCGGTATTGAAAGGACACTGACCAACTGAATGTTTCAGCATGTATATATATACATATATATAAATAGCCTTGTTTAGATTAATACACTGTGTGAAACATTTATATAAAAATCATGTGTACTCGTGGTACAACTTATCAAATTTTAGAAAAAATTATAGATTTACAAATGATAAAACATTGTACTTTTTTTAAAATATTGCAAATTTCATATTGTATATCACCCAAACCTACACCAACCACAGTCATGCCTTTCTGTAATGTGCGTATTAACACAAATACTTAAAAAGCTTTATTTCTGCTCCACAGGACCTACTTGCAGACTTCCTTCTGTGTCCATTACGACAGCCCAACCTTGGAGCAGCCCAAAACCCATGTCGCCAGCAGTTTCAAAGGCAACTCCCACTGTCTTCGCTAGCCCACAGCCTGAGGCCCCCACCACCCCCTTCCACAAGGGCCTGACGGAAACACTGCTGGACGATTTTGAGGAAAGACGGGCCAAACTGAAGCTTGAGGAGAGCTCGGTGAGTGAACTACTTTGGCCAAACTTTGAATGTCAGTGCATGAAATCTACTGCCATAAGAATCTCAGATCATAGAGACAACACTTATTGAACTTGACCTGAAAAAAGGCTCATAGCTAAATATACTGAGATAATTAAGATGGCTCTGACACTAAACTTGTAGATGAAGGCTAGAGGGAATGTGGAAGGGTTGGTCTAAAGGCAGTATATGAAGAATTAATTGAGTGGTCCTATAGACAACAGTCAACTGACGTTAACCTGAAGGTAAACATATTGAGATAATTAGTTACAATCTGATACCAGTCTTGAAGATAAAGCCCAAAAGGAATGTGGACGGGCTTGGTCTGAAATAAAGTTAATAACTCAGATTGTCTTGGTCTTGCTCTCTAGTATGCCGGGATACAGCCTATTGATGACATCAACAACGAGGTAAGAAATATCTCATAAACCTCTGAATTACACACAAACCTGTAAAGCAGGTTTTCCCTCCTCCTGATTTATGATTGTTGTTTTGCTGCAGGTTGTAGAAGCCACTCGCGTAACGCGCCACAAAAGCCCGAGGGCTCTGCGCTGGGAGGCCGGTGTGTTTGCCAACGAAGAGAAGAACTGAGTCTGTGCGTGCAGTGAGAGTGGATATATATGATGCTAGCGGCAACACCAACAGTTTCCAGACTCAGTGAACTGGACAGGCTGGATTTAAATGCCACAGAGACACCACCCTATGGTGACACTCAATTATAGAGGTAACATGGACACTAAAGGCCATTAGAAGATACAGAGAAATGGCACTGTGCATCACAGTAAATGAATAATATGATTTGAGTGCTCCACGTAGGTGTGGGGAGTTCTTCCACTACCTATAGTGCAGAGCCTTTCTTTGACAAGCTTTAGCTTCTAGAAGTTTGGTGCTCTTCCAAAGACACAACTGCTCTCATTTGCTGTGTCTCTGCCAAGCATTGTCCAAAAGGTATAAAATACTCCAGTTTGAAGAGGTTGTGTTATCAAAGCTTACTAAATTCTTCCTTAATACCATCAATCAGAGAGCTCAAATACTCATAAAATGTGTAATCAAGTACAGAATTGCCCACTAACAATCTTTACCACAGGTGCTTGGTTGGGGTTTATTCCAGGCAGGGACAGTTTTATTAAAACAGAATGTTTTTCATTTTAAACTAATGTTGAGCTCATTTTTAGCAGAGATAAAGGTTGGTTGGAAATCATCTTTTGTTCTTGTAAATTTGCCTTTCTATTCCAAGTAAGCACTGATTGTTATGCACTGATTAATATGAAATTAAGCTATTATTCTAAAATTT
>JBBPCZ010000040.1:15227946-15246450 GCA_037974445.1 Brycinus macrolepidotus | reverse complement strand
TGTGTGTGTGTATTACAGTACTATCAGTACTTGTCAAGGGATGGGATATATTAGGAAGCAAGTGAACAGTCAGTTCTTGAAATGCATGCGTTGGATGCAGGGAAAATGGGCAAGTGTAAGGATCTTTGACAAGGACCAAACTGTGATGGCTAGACGATGGGAGGAAATTGCACCAGGATGCACTATGGGAAAAAGGTGAGCCAGCAGATGCAGTGTGATGCTCAGGGCAATGTTCTGCTGGGAAACCTTGGGTCCTGGCATTCATGAACTTTTACACGTACCACCTATCTAAACATTGCTACAGACCATGTACCCTTCTTCAAGTGCCCCACTTCATGGCAATGGTATTCTCTAATGGCAGTGGACTCTTTCAGCAGGATAATGTGCCCTGCCACACTGCAAGAATTGTTCAGGAATGGTTTGAGGAACATGACAAAGAGTTTAAGGTGTTGGCTTGGCCTCCAGATTTCCCAAATCTTGATCAGATTCCCCAATCTGATCAAGCATCTATAGGATGTGCTGGACAAACTAGTCTGACCCACGGAGGCCCCACTTAAGAACTTACAGGATTTAAATGATCTGCTGTTAATGACTTGGTTCCTGATACCACAGCACACGTTCAGAGGACTTTTGGAGTCCATGCCTCAATGGCTCTTTACCTAACATGTCTTGCAGTAGCACATCAGCTAATTTGGAGTAAACATTAGAACTTCTGAATTTTATTCTGAATAAATTGTTGCTATTCCTCTGCCATTAGAAACAAGAGCCGATAAAGCAAGATTATAAACAACTTCTTTTAACACTTAATTAGCCTGTAGGAAACTGTTGTTCATTTCCAAAAGGTGCTCGAAGTGTAGGAAGTTAGGACTGGCAAAATTTGGTCTGTTTCACATTCATGACTGTGTTAATGTTAGAGACTCAGATGGCAGCTTATTAGACTTCATTTACGATTCCCTACATCTGCCACAAGATGGCATGATTAAAAACATCACTACTGCCTGACGGTTAACAGTGTATCTTTGACCCAAACAGCGTAACACCACACTAAATAGTATTTAAAATAGTCCACAACCACTAGAAACCCATTCAGTAATGTCAAGTACACAATATGGACAAAAGTATTGTGATGTCTGACCATTACACCAACAGGGACTTAAATGACACTGCATTCAAATACATAGACTTCAAATACATGGAGTTGGTCTCCCCTTTGCAGCTATAACAGCTTCCACTCTTCTTGAAAGGCTTCCCACAAGATTTTGGAGTTTCTGTGGGGAATTTGTGGCCATTCATTCTGTAGAGCATTTATGAGGTCAGGCACTGATATTGGACAAGAAAGCCTGGCTCCCAATCTCCGTTCCAGTTCATCCCAGAGGTGCTGGATGGGGTTGAGGTCAGGGCTCTGTGTAGGCCAGTCAAGTTCTCCCTCACCGAACTCATCCTCATTGCTTTGTGCACTGGGGCACAGTCATGCTGGAATAGAAAAGGCTCTTCCCCAAACTGTGTCCACAAAGTTGTCCAAAATGTCTTGGTATGCCCTTAACTGAAAACAGGGGGCTGCCAGAATTCAATACTTAAGAGGTGTGTCCCAATACTTTTGTCCTTATAGTGTATAGAAGTGTGTGGCTTGGGACGCAGTTTGTATGTACTTGTATGTACATCTTTGATGTTTTTGTGTTTAATTTTTATTATAAACATGATAATAGCATTATGAGTAGTTTAATTTACTCTGATGTGCTCAATAGGTATGCATAATGACATGGTGAGGAATTGCTATTGATAATGTATTGATAATTATTTGAAAAAAAATGACCAGGATCAGACAGATGTTCAGATCTGAACAATATTTCTAACAAATATTTGATGGGATTATTCACTGAACACCAGAAGAGCAGCAGGTTTAGCTGGACATCTGTGTTAAAATGTCTGCATGTTATTCATTTTACTGCAGCCCTACAGAAATAATTATTTATGCTAATCCAGACGGATGTAGTTCTGATGTATAATTCACATAAATATTTAGGGATCTGCATAAGAAAAATATCGGACACTGCCAACGGCCCACACTTCCCGTATCGGTGCAGCTCTAATATTCAGGTAAAATCAACTTTCCTGAGGATTTTCATATTCAAATCATAATACTTTTACTTCTACAACAGTATACGTGATAGGGACAAAAGCTACATTCCACTCAATTAAATTTAGACAGAATTTTAATTTTAGTTCCTTATTCTGTTTTATGTTCAGTTGATATATTGAACATATGGACTGCTTTACTGCTGCTGACTCATTTTGGAGCTTTGGCATTTTATTTTTATTTTAGGCAAAGAATGCACTGAAAAGAGAAGAATGGAGAAATTGGACAACAGTTGGAGTAGAAGTACACAAACAGCAGGTCAAAAACTACTTTTTAAGTTTCTGACTTGCTGGTTGTGTGGTTCTACTCTTTTTGTGGCAAAGTACTTTTACTTTTACTTACTTTACTTTCACTTTTGGGCTACACAAACCACTTCTGTTTATCACTACTACTACTACTACTACTACTACTACTACTACTACTACTACTAACAACAACAACAACAATACTACTACTCCTACCACTACCACTAATAATAATTATAATAATAACAGTAATAACAACTATAAAATTATTATTGGTGGGGGAAAAACTCTGTCTCTGTTTGACCTGGTGTTTGGGTTCCCCGTCTGTTGTGGCCTGTTGGTCCTTGGCTGCCTTGGAGACAATGAGTCTCAGTTTCACTGGTGGCCTCTCAATCCATTATTTATCGTTAAGCAGGTGTGTAACCTGCACCCACATGGAAAAGCAATTTCCTGAGTGTGAGACGTGAAATTATTGATGACGATACCTGATTCCAAAGTTCTTCTTCTACAGTGCTCATTTTAGGAGAGTAAATAGGAGAGCAAGAGTGCAGCGTCTTTATAGACATGAAATAATATTATGATGGTAAGGGCTGTGTTGCAAGGTAAAAAATAGCAATCGGCGCTCATCTTAAATCCATTCATTCATCCTTACTTGTTGGTGGTGGTGGTAATTTAGGTCCATTCTGAAAACTGATGCCTTTTTCCATGACCCTGTGCCACTTCAGGTGCTCCCGGAGACATCAAGGAGATCCAGGGATGGTTTGAATAGAACTAACAATGCAGGCAGATAAGAGTGTGATCAGCAGACTGTGTCAGCACTGGGGTGGGGGTGGTTAAGACCATGTCTCAGTCTATTGTCCAGGCTGAAAAACCTGCCACCTGTTTAAACAGTCACAGTTTATAAAATAGATCATCTTCCAGAGCTGTGATTAGCATTATAAATGTGTCAGTGCTTTATAATTTTCATCAGTGAAGTTAGGGCCCGTAACAGAATAAACCATGTGCCTCTGTTGTGAGATCCATGCATGCACATGAAATATTAATGTGTAAGCAGCAGCAGCTCTCTGGGCAGGATCGTTCAGGACACAGCGAGCACCTGTTATGTGAAGGCTGTAATGTAGCTGCAGATAACAGAGACGCTCCGGGAGGGGATACAGGGAATAGTAGCATTTAATACCACAGAATTAAAATAGCTAAAAACTATAAAGGAATATAGAAAATTTATAAGCGTGGTAGCTTGATGTGAGCATGTAGGTGTCCACTCTGAATGTGAGCTGAATTGTTTGGCCATAGATGTGAGGCTACTAGGAGGCATAAATGTTTTGTCAGGTTTATAACAGATGTTTTGCAGAATAAAAAAACTTTATAAGTGTTGATAAATAAAACAAATCATCCAATGCATAATGTAATAAAATATATTATAATATATTTGGGCATAATATCCCACAGAAACACTCCAAAATATTGTGGAAAGCCTTCCAAGAAGAGTGGAAGCTGTTACCGCTGCAAAGGGGGGACCAACTCCATGTTAAAGTCTATGTATTTGAATGCAATGGCATTAAAGTCCCTGTTGGTGTAATGGTCAGGCGTCCCAATACTTTTGTCCATGTAGTGTATGTAGATGGGGTAAAAACGAAGTTGTTTTGGCTTATAAAGTCAAAATCAGAAAGAGTTCTAAAGAATCGGTTCGGTGAACTGTATCGAGACTCTCGGTACTGATTCTGATTCGTCCAGAAGCTGGGACCGCTTGTAGCCTTCATTCGGCGTCTTGTCCAATCGGGAGCGTCGCTCGGGCCCCTAGCTCCGGCAGGGACTAATCAAGCGCCGCTGGGGCCCTGGCAGCGTCCAATCAGGAGCAAGGCTGTGGCCTTGGCAGCGTCCAACCAGGAGCGCCGCTCGCCCCTCCCGCTCTGATAGCGTCCAATCAAGAGCATCACTCGGACCCCCCCCCCCCCGTTCTGGCAATGTCCAATCAGAGGAGACCGCCGCGTCCGCCTCGGCGCGCGCCGCCATTTTGTCTGGCTATAAGAAAACAGAGCCGAGCAGCAAAGTTCCTGATCAGAGCAGAAGTTCCTCTTTGTGCAATGGACGGGTGAGTTTAGTGATGCATTACTCGAGTTACAAACACATTTATCGTTTCTTTTTTATTTTAATTTGAGCTACTTTAACACTTACTCGTTTCCTTGTGCTGAATAGATAATATTTAAAACTATTTCGTGCTGGTGAATTGGTTAATTAACGTGCACGCGCACTCCCGGGTTGCGATGGAAACAAACCGACAGTTTTTTTTGTGCTCGTCTGTTAGCGTTTAGCTAACTTTTTTTTCCCCCCATAACTTTATTATTAGTGAGGCTGCAGTTTTACTCAAGCGTCTTTTGTATCTGTTGCACTTTTATGGCTCTCTTAGTGAGCTACCCACAGACAAATTGAACTTTTCTGGTCTGACTGCAGCCCTAACCTAGCCGTTAGCTAGTCTGTTAGACACAGCTCGGCCACTTGTTGCATTGCAGTCACTTAGAAAGAAACGAGGTTTAAAATGTTAGTTGAGGCATACAGGGTGCATTAAATTAATCGAAATCCAAGCAATGTTTAGTTTTTTCTTCTCTTTCTTTTTTTGTTTTTGTTTTGGCATTGACATCTTTTTCTCTATGCAGCCGCCTAGAGACTGAATTGTATCCTATGGGATCGAGTTACGCAGAATTAGAGTAAGTCCACATGTTTTTACAGCTTGAAGTCAGACCATGTTCCTAGGAAGAACGTATTCTCTTAGTTCAGACAATCATGCCAATTTTCTGTATAACCTTTATTTTAATGTGTCTTTTGTTATTCCAGATTCAACTAGTGCTAGGTATTTACTTCACACAGGTATAACCTGTACATGGTATTTTTTTTAGAATGAGCATTTGCTCTTAACGTTGATAAACTACAACTAAAACTACAGCTTTGATATCTGCCTGTAAAGTCCTAGGTCTAAACTACTTTTTACAGTTTAGGGTAATCTCATCAGCTTTCTGTAATCTCTCACCTTTTGCAAGATTGAAACACTTGTGGTGTTCTTTTTTGGGATTTAACTAAATGATTAAGTTGACTGACTCAGTTCTGCAAAAGGAGCCACTACATTTCCTGTAAGGAGATCATGAGAAACAGGATGTGGGGGTTAATCTTCAACCAGTGCCTGGCCCCAAATGCCACTCATATTTCTTGCTTTGGGGGAGATCTGTGGGAAACGAGGAAGGGGTCCAGTTTGGACTACGTAATTCACTCTGAGTAGCTGTAGTGGAAAAATGTTAACAGAACTGTTTCAGCTTTTTGAGATGTTTATAAACCCATTTGGTTCAAGTAAGTGTCTCATTTTGGCACAGTGTTCTTGCCTGTTTTGGTTATTATACAGTAATGGCAGTATAAGCATATCAAGATCTTTGCAGCTGCATAGACTACCATAGGCTCCTGATCAGTAGTTGCATTTTTAATACACTGTTATTTATGTATGTTACAGTTCAGTTTTGGTCTGTCACTCAAGCTTAATTACTTTCAACTTAAAGTACTTTTGCTTTTCTTTTTCATTTCAGTAGAAGTTTGCTGTATTTGTCTTTCCGCTTTAACTAATATTCTCTTTGTTCTTTGCAGTGTGGTCCATGACATTGCTGTTGGTACGAAGGTAAGCACTGCTTTTCTTCAGGTGTAATTCCAGGCGTAAGGCTTTTTGCTTCACATTCGATCTGTTCTTATGAACTCGGACTTCTTCCTGTAAGCTTGCTTTCTTGCATGCCTGTTGCTGAGGTGTAATGTAGTTTTTTTTTTTTACCACTCCCGTCAAACCGACCCGACTTGTTTTGCTCCGAATAGAATAACGTGTTGGATGGCTTACACTGGATTAACCAGGACAACACCTTTAACAGATGTAATCAGACTATGCCACTTTTTGCAACTTCAGGAGCTAAATACGTGTTTTTCTTTGTTGTTGTTTTTTTGTAATGAATAAAAAAAAAAAAAAGGTGTGGTAACATGGTATAGTGGTTGTTAAAAGACACAAGGCTTTTTACTCTTATCCACACATAAAGGCGTATTTTACAAATGTTTTGTTTTGTATTGAAAGTTTTCAGTATTAGTACCTGGAATGAAAGCATTAAGCAGAGAAGGCCTCTGTTTCTTAGTTCAACCTTCAAAGGTTACTGTGACATGTGCATTCCTCCCCAGTCTTTCAGTGAAGATAATCATCTGTGGTATGTGGTAGTAAGGGGGACCTACAACATCCAGAACAAAGGAGCAATTCACTGGCACTATTTACAGGACTGACTTAGCTTACGTGTCTGAGACATAAAGTGGTGTAAAATGGCCTAAAAATCTCACTATAGGTTCTAGGACATTGTAAGGCGGGAAGATGCTCAGTTGAACCTTCTTAAGTTCTGGTCATTTCTAAACTTTGAGGAATTGATATGTTGTGCCAAAAAGGCTTTTTAGGTTTATCCAATATGAAACCGTTAATGCTTTCATTAAAATGTTCAGTAAATTAGGATTCTGATAATTGGATTTTATGAAGACATTCCCTTGTGTAATGATCTTTTTAATTTTTTTTTTAAACCTATGTTATAAAGGTTTCTCATGATCTTTAGTGGTTAGTTTCATCACCTGTACTCTCAGACTTGCTTTAGGTTTGCATTATGCAAGTTAATTGTTTGCCCTGGCTCTGAGTGAACCCGTTTTTAAAAGCATTCCTCAAAAATAGGCTTGGATGTTGACACGATTACATGAATGGAGCCTATTCATCACATGCAAATATGTTTGCCTCTCCCCTCTGTGTATACATGTTGCTCTTGTGTTTGTTCAGCAATGCTGATTAGAGGGAAGGTGATTGGGGGAAGTGCTAATGGGTCAGATCGGCGTTTGGCTAGTATGTTCTCTGCCTTTTTTGCTGCACTTAATTTTGGTGTAAATCAGATATACAGCATATTGCGCACAAGCGAAGATCCTGTTTTTTCTGAAATGTTGAGCTAAGGGCAAGACGCTTGTGTCATAATCTCCGCGGCTGCGGTGGTAAATCTTTGACTAGCTTGAATAGTAGGAGTAATGTACACCTGGCCCTGTGAAGACAATTGGCCTTGTGTATTCAGGCCAGAGAGTCCTGGGTTGGGTTTCATTCACCTGCAGCCACAGGCACGTCTCCATGGTGAGCGAATGACAATCAGGGCTGCCGTGGTAACGGCCCCGTTCTTGGCGTGAATTGTTGGTGTCTCCTACCCTCCTCCTCTTTTTCTCCACACCTTTCTAATCCCTTTAACCTGGTTTCACTTTACTCCACACCCCAAAACAGTTGCAGATTCCTCCGTTCCATGTTCCTTTGTCCTCTTTAAGTGCTGAATTAACCATATAACTGCAGAACAATACTGTATACATTTGCTTATTTAGGCTTTGAGAAAACCATTAATTGCTTAGTTTTAATACAGTGAAACAGATTCTGCAGTCTGAGTAGACTTCACTCAATGTTTTAAGTTGGCAGTGACTTTATGGCTAAAAATCAGCATGCAGTATTGAAACAACGTGTGTGAGTGTGTGTAACCCAGCACTTCTTTACCTCATTAGACCTTAGTGGCACCCCAACCCCCCCCCGACTCTACATATGGTTCTAATTGAGTCCTGTGGCAGTGGAATTTTAAATGTGTGGTGGAGTATGCATGCATGTGGCCTGCATGGTTAAAATATGCTTCTGAATTAGTGATTTGATTCTTCTGGTCACATGGTATGGCTTTAAAATGTCTAAAGTATTTTGGGTTCGTTGTCTCCCCCCACCCTTGTTGACCCTGACACAAAGACATCTAGTTGCTCAATGCAAAATGCACCCTGGAGTTGTACCATATGATTTTGTCCACACCCTTCCCCAGGTCTTGGAAATGACTGGTCACTGGATTCCCACCCCTCCCTTCAGTACCCTGTCGAATGAAATAAAGAGGAGTTCATTCTTCACATTTAGTTTTACAACAGTACAAACCAAACTGGATTTTTTATTTTTTTTGTAGCTTTTTTCCTCCTGGTGTATAAATCAAGTTGTGCTGCAGTGTATGGGGTCTTTCCCTTGTAAGAGAATCAAAGCAAATGTCAGTCTGCCCACTCATTCCTCTTGCCTGATGACCCAGAAACTGCAATATCCCCCACACCTCCACCGCCTTAAATTCGAGTTCCTTCCTTGTTCCCTTGCTGGTGGGGTTGGGGAATGTTTTAGGGCTGATCTGTGACCCCACCCTTTGCATGGGGGGAAACTCTGTGTTGTCACTATGCCCACTTCCTGTCTTTTTTTCTTTTTCTTTTTTTCTAACAATGTGTAAAGTATAGCCCAAGCGTGTCCTTATTTGGTAAGCTGGTTGTTTCTTGTAGGATTGCGGCTGCTTGGCAGCTTCCTGAAGCTAAATGTTTCACCATGTCCATTCTTGTTCCTGTAGTGTAAAGACTTGTCTACTGGATGCTCTCTTTAGTGTCTGCTCCTCGTTTAGTGAAGTGATACAGTGGAAGGGGGGTCAAGTTGTAGCCTATCAATAAAGTCTGCCTTGTTGCAATTTCTTAATTGTGGTGTTCCCCCCCCTTTACAGAGAGGATCTGACGAGCTTTTCTCCTGTGTTTCTAACGGACCTTATATCATGAGTTCAGCAGGTATATTTGTCCTATAGAACCTCAATATCGATACTGAGCTTGCATGCCTGAGTCTTAATAAATTTAACTAATTTGTGTTCCCTGTCTCAGCTAATGGGAACGACAGCAAGAAGTTTAAAGGTGACATCAGAAGTCCCGGTATTCCATCCCGTGTCATACATGTACGTAAGCTACCCAGTGACATCAACGAGGCTGAGGTCATCTCTTTAGGCCTTCCCTTTGGCAAAGTCACCAACCTGCTCATGCTGAAAGGAAAGAACCAGGTATTTTTACTATACTGCCCAAAGCAATAAGAACATGCCTAGGAAAGAAGAGAATACTGAGGGAGGAAAACTTGGAGCCACAACTTAGTCTTGTCTTTTAGTTGCACTGTTTAATTCATTTGCACCCAACACTGATTAGGAGTAGCAATGCCCCCAATAATTCAAACTTTGTATGGAAAGAAACAAAACTGTACTTTTGGTGGAATCTGTGCTAATCTGTGTTTCATATGCCTAGGCATTCCTTGAGATGAACACAGAAGAGGCAGCCCAGACTATGGTCAGCTACTATTCCTCAGTCACACCAGTCATCAGGAATCATCCTATTTTTATGCAGTATTCCAACCACAAAGAGCTGAAAACAGATAATTCACCAAACCAAGTGGTATGTGCTTTGTGAGGTCTTCCAGCTTTCTCACATGCTTTTCTCCTCCCCCCCCCCTTTTCTGCACTCAAAGACAACTTTTTGCACTCTCACAAGGCAAAACTCTGATTAACATACTTTCATGTTTGCCTCGTTTTTGCTTGTTTTTTTGTGTGGTATTTTGACAATTTGCATTAAAAAAAAAAAATTTAGACATTAGTAGTGGTTGGTGCTAGCAAAAAAATTAACCTGTGTCCTGCAAGGTTGTTTGTCATTCGTTTTAAAGTGCAGCTACAGCCGTGATTGCTGTTCCTCCCACTGCCCTGGAATGTTAATGAGCTGAAGGGCTTGTTTACTGCTTTCCGTATATCTTGTGGTTTTCTGTACTGTACTGCCCAAAAGCCTGCCTTCACTTTTAAAGCACAGTCTCTTTAGAGACCTCATTCTGGTTGCATCTGATGCATTCCACAGCTGAGGCCTATCTACCTACTCATTCCACTGATGGAGTTGCTTAGTTTGTACATCTGACTTGTTGTGTAATTCGCTTGAGTAAACACTTCAACTGTTTTGTTCCAAAGACGATTTCACTGCTAGAAATAACGTCCATAACTTTAGTGTCTGTAGCTTTATTTCCGTGTTATTAATGTTGGTGAGCAACCTTCCATTTCTCAGTATTTAGTAATCTACTGAGTTTCCTTTTTTATTTGTAATCATCATAAGGAGTATGTCTTACTATTTATGTAGGTGTATTATTTCTATGAATTAAACAAATCTTCCTTTCCTCCTTCATGGTAGAGAGCACAAGCAGCACTGCAGGCTGTGAATGCAGTTCAGACAGGCAGCATGTCTATTGCGGGTGTGGACCCCTCTGGTGTGACTGGCCCCAGCCCTGTTCTCAGAGTCATTGTGGAAAACCTTTTCTACCCTGTGACTCTTGATGTCCTACACCAGGTAATCTCCCTATGTGTCTCTCTATCAGCTACACCCTTAACTATTAGTCTGCATGCGTCTGTGTGGGAGCTGTATTCTCCATGTCTGGACTGAAATAGTGCTTGGAGTTTAGCAAAAAGGATTTTTTTTTTTTTTTTTTTTTTGTTCATGATATTTATCCTTTCCAACAGATCTTTTCAAAGTTTGGCACAGTGTTGAAAGTAATTACCTTCACCAAGAACAACCAGTTCCAAGCTCTTCTGCAGTTTGCCGATGGTCTTACTGCTCAACATGCAAAGCTGGTAAGTGGTGTCATCTAGAGGTCACTCTAAAAATCTATAAACGACTGGTTTTGTATAAATATCTTTGAACTCCAAACACATTTCCAAGTTAATTAATTTGCTCTGATTTCTACGGTGAAACTAGTGCATTTGCCAAGTGCATGCCCACTCTCTCATTGAATAGTTTTGAACAAATTGTGTAGGTTGAATACTTCCTCTGGTTTCCAAAAAAAAGGCAGCCTTCCTGATTTGAAAGTTAGTTGTAACTTTTTGTTTGGCATTTGGCTTTTGACTAAAATGCAGGACATAATCTTTTTTGGGAAGTTATTAAATTTAGACGTCATTATATTGCTTTAGAAAAGCAACTAGTTTCTGATGTGTGATAATTCAGTCATACATATTGAAGCTGTGTATTGCATTTAGACTGTTACAAATGTGACATTGTATTTAAAAAAAAATAAAATGATGTATGTGTTCAGCTATTACATTTCTATTTAATATTGTCTTTACCTAGGCCTTGGATGGTCAGAACATCTACAATGCCTGCTGCACTCTACGCATCAGCTTTTCCAAGCTGACTAGTTTGAATGTTAAGTATAACAATGACAAGAGCCGGGACTACACACGACCTGATCTGCCCACTGGGGATAGCCAGCCTGCTATTGAACATCATGCGATGGCAGCTGCTGCATTTGGTAAGGCATAACTGACACATGGGCCAATAAGCCTCTCAGTTATTACAAAATGCAAATATTTGAGCTGACCTCAGTTATTTTGCACGTAACTTTCACAATCATGCATTTCCATCACAGCAAACAGATTGTGAATTGGAAACAGTTTTCTGTTTTGAGGCAAATGCAAGTAAACATCAGAAAGCAAACACATTTTATTGAGCCATGTCATGGGTCTTCAAAAACAGAAATGTTCCAGCTTCTAATGAGTAATGTTTTTGTTGAGCTAAAGCTTTTTTTCATCAGTTGGAAACAACTATGTATTGACAGCTAGGAAACAGATAGACCTAGCCTCCATTTCATTCCCCTTTACCAAGCACTAGTTCCAGTGAGGTGTTTTATTATTTTTATTTTATTTTTTTAATGACCCAAATTAATATTACGTTTTCTCTTGCAGCTACTCCTGGAATAATTTCTGCCGCCCCATATGCCGGTGCCCATGCCTTCCCTCCAGCTTTTGCAATTCAGCAGGCTGCAGGTATGTCAGTCTTCTCTGTTGTACCTTTTCTGTCATTTCTGCTACTCTGAATTGTGTGCATTAATTGCTGTGAGCGTAACCTGTTTCTGTCTCAGGGTTGGCTGTGCCTGGTATTCCTGGAGCCCTGGCCTCTTTGGCCATCCCTGGGGCGGCAGCAGCAGCAGGCAGACTGGGCTTCCCCACCTTCTCCAGTGGACACTGTGTCATGCTAGTGAGCAATCTGAACCCTGAGGTTAGCAACAAGCAGATTTTCTTACATGTTCAGCAAGTAGTTTAGGGCAAAGTTAGAATTCAGCTTAACCATAAGCTCCTGGTTGAAATTTTATTATTAGAATCTTATGCGTCTGTTCAAACTTAAGTTCAGCTGCAGAAGGCATTATTCAACTTTTAAGGCTTTTTTTTTTTTTTAAATTCTGTGAAATTGTGGAGGTGAGGGACCGTGTTCAGTGGATTTGATATTTGTAGAATATTCTATGGTTGTACATTGTTTATCTAGATTGGCACTTTGAATTTCAGTTAACATAAGCTTTGCTTTTTCCCTCCCAGATGTTCATCCTTTTTGTTGCTTAGTTTTAGTTTTGTAATTTCTTCCTAACATTCAAGTTATTTTAAGTTTGATAATTATTTTCAGCTGATCTTTTTAAATGAATATTCTTTTCCATTAACACAAGTTCATTGTTGAGTATTATAGTTTCTCAAGTTCGAGAACAGTATTGTGCTTTTTCCAACAAATGTGAATAACTTGTTGGAGATTGGAAATGGATTTTATTTGCTTCAGATAGATTCATTCTAAGGCTCTGGTCTCTTGTGCAGTGATCTGTTGTAGTAAAGTTCATTTAGGTATTATATTTGATACAATGAACTTGCCAATGGTTTGACTATTCTTTTAAAGAGGCTCCAGCAGTTAGGCATACCTTTTGGTTATCTTAAGGAATGAATTTCTTTTGATCTTTAATTGCAAGAAAAACGGCACTTTCTTCTGTTGAATAATTTTCTTTGAAAGTTAACTTGACCACTATTGTATTTCCGTATGTATACTGACCTTGTTTTTTACCTCCTTTTTTCTCTCCCTCCCCATTTCCCCTTACCCCATTCTTATTTTTGTTTTGAAACTGTCGTCCTGCTGTACGCACATGTCCACCTCCACCTGACTTTTACACTGCCAACTTCCCACACACACACACACACACACACACTCATTCACACATACACATTCTACAAAATATCAATATATTCCTTACATCCCCATGTCCACCCCTCCCCTCCTTTTTCTGCTCCCAATCCATTAACCATCTTCATGATCCAACCACCGTTTTTCGCCATTTCCTGTGGAACTGCCTCCTCGCTGTGGATATGTTGAACCTCCATTCTGCCTCCGATCTTTACCTGTCCCCTCTCCCTCCGCTGCCTTCCTCTGCTGTCCTCTAAAGAGAGTTACGCCCCAATGCCTCTTTATTCTTTTCGGTATGTTATCCTTAGCATCTTTTTGTTATCACTTGTTTGTTCTGTTCTTTTCCAATTTCTTCCCTCACAAGGCAGTTTGTCTCTAAAACATGAGTTCTTCTCTGGTTTCTGCTGTTTTTGTGTGTTGAGATATATATACTCCAAAAAGTTGCAGCAGTCTCATCAACACCTGCTTAGGGGGCTATTAGAGTATTCAGAACCTTTTGAAACCGGATGAGATGCTGTATCTTTTTGTGCCTTAATACAGAACATTTAATACAAGATGCATGCTTTGAAATTTTGCTTGTTTTGCATGTCTTTTGAGGGAAGCTTTTAAACTTTGGTTAATAGTCAAGACTCCTATCATTCATTCATTCGTTTTGTAGAACCAGCCTTATTTCACCCAACCCTTTTGCCCTCAAGCTAGCCTTTTTACAGCGGAGTCTCACCTTCTCAAGTCCGTTTATTCATATGTTAAAGGAGGAGAAACACAGAAGTCTATTCTTTTTTCCACAACCTGCAAAAGTGCCACTGTGTTCAATTCCTCTGTCCTCTTGGCTAAAAACATTTTTTTTTTTTTGCCTTGCCAACTATCTTAAATGCTGTCTTTAACCCTAGAATTATTTTCTCTTAGACCTGTACCTAGGTCATGGGAATCAAGTTCATTCCTTTTAAATAGGTAACATCGGTTAGCTGAGCTCTATTAACGGTTTTTATTTCAAAGGCACTTTTAGTACTATATAAAGATGCACTCATTTGATGGAGTGTCTTGATTGTGACCTGAAGTTTGTTGTAGGGCTGAGATTGTTAAAATGGTTGTAAAGGAAATTGTACATTTCTAACCCAACTCACTGGCTCTTTCTCCTTTGTTTAGGTGTATATGGGGATGTGATTAGGGTGAAAATTATGTTCAACAAAAAGGAGAATGCTCTGATTCAGATGTCTGATGGTACTCAGGCCCAGCTAGGTAACTAAAGTTTGAATGTGTGTGTAAAAGAACAAAATTTAAAACAAATTTTGCAAATACAGTAACAAGTTAAAAATATTTTTGTTTATGAATAGCAGTTGCATATTTTACAATTGTGAACAAACTATTTTATTTACACATTTCTCTTTACCTAGCCATGAGCCATTTGAATGGACAGAAGTTGTATGGGAGGGCTCTGCGCATCACGTTATCCAAACACACGACTGTTCAGCTGCCTCGTGAGGGTCATGAGGACCAGGGGCTTACTAAGGATTATAGTAACTCTCCACTTCATCGCTTTAAGAAGCCTGGCTCCAAGAACTACTCCAACATCTTCCCTCCCTCATCAACCCTGCATCTTTCCAATATCCCGTAAGGAAAAAACAATCAAGGTCTTTCTTTCTCCTCTTGAAGCAAAAGGTCTGTATGTTAACTTGTATGTTAATTGTCTTTAATAGCCCCTCAGTTGTGGAAGATGATCTCAAGCTCCTGTTTTCCACCTCTGGTGCCTTGGTCAAGAACTTCAAGTTCTTTCAGTAAGTTCTTTCATTAATATACTTGACCCATGCTTGCTTTACCTTCTCTGGCTCACTCTCGCTCGCTCGATACTGACATAGTATTACCTTACAGGAAAGATCGCAAGATGGCCCTGATTCAGATGGGTTCAGTGGAAGAAGCAATTGAATCGCTCATTGAATTCCACAACCATGACCTTGGTGAGAACCACCATCTTAGAGTGTCTTTCTCCAAATCTACCATTTGAGAGGGAGAAAGAGCCTACAAGAGGGGAAAAAAAAGACTGATTGAGGCTGGAATGACCAGTCGCATACAAACATTAAAGTTGGGATGACCTCTGTTTGAAGGATGCCTCAACCACAACACACTTCCATCATTCCTCTATTGTATTTATAAAGTATATTGAGTGGTTCATACGAAAACTTTTTTTTTCTTTTCTTTTTTTTTTTTTTTTTTTACCTGTCTGTGAGGACTATCACTTATCACCATATTTTCCTTTCTTAAGTCTTTTTAAGCCTTAAATGTTTCAAAACAAATATTGATCCAGTTTGCATTGAAAACTTGCTACTAGAGGCTTTTATTCTTTGAAAGTACTGCTCTGCTTTTCCAGAGGTACTTCTTGTGCCTTACTGTTTTTATTCTTACTGCTCTTTCTGAGAACATAAACAATTATGTTCCTTTCTGACGTGAAACCAATGCTTTGTAAAATTCTGTTTACAATCCAGTGGTATACATGTCCCTCATGTACATGTAGTTTAAGGGTACAGTTTATTTCTACAGCTCCTAGGGCATTGTGTAAAGTTATTTTAACTGGCCTGAAAATACAGCCCTGTTCTTTTCATCTTCCACGTTCAACAGCATTTTTAAAAAAATCTTTTTGCATATACTGTACCTATAGACATAGAATGTTTACATTCTTTTTCTTTGTAATTTAATGCAATCATTTGTGTACAAATTCAATATTGTAAGTATATTTGTTTTGATACGGTTGGCCATTGCATGTTGGTCATTGGTCAGTAGAACCCATACGATTACTGTACCTACATAGATCATAAGTATTTGCCTTCATGTATCATGTGATAATCTATTTTATAGCTATTCTATTGTAATGCCCAATATCTTTTGATGTACTCTCGTAGCTTTTTGTATGTACACTACAGCTTGAAACCAAAGGCTCTGTTCAGTTTAGACAAATGTATTTCTTTTATTTGTGCTTTCAGATGACCAGTAAAAACTTAATGTTAAAATGGGGAAACTGGCTGTGGGGGGGTTGGGGGGTATTTATCTTGGAGCCCCCCCAAAAAATAATTGTTTATTTCTACCAGTTAGCACCAGTGTTTGGCCTGGTCTGAGTTTTTAGTATAGTATATTGTATTCAAAAAGATTTTAGTTTGAGGCATTACTGTTTGAAATTTGTCTCTGGGCTAAGTAGTACCTATTCCTAGCTGACTTTCAGCAGTCTATCTTAGCAAGTTAATGATGACCTGTCACATGTTGAATTCCTGTGTAGATGCACATAATTCTTTTTTTTTTTTTTTTTTGGGAAAATCCAAAACTCATTTAACCTTGGATACATATTTTCAGTAGCATAAAAATGTTTCTGTATGCAGATCTCTTGTTAAGGTAGCAGGTTTTTGCCTGTGCGTGGGACCAATGTGGTGAAATTCCTAAAGAAGGAATTGGCCTTTAATATTCCAGACCAAAAATTGCTGGAATATCTCTGATCTTTTATTCTTGTGCAAAATTTCTAAAGCTTGTGTAATGTAAAATGTACACCATTGCTGTGCTATTGAAGAACACAATGTACCGATCTTTTGAAAATGGCAGGATTTAATCTTTATTATGCAGCCTTGCACAGCATTTGAACCTCAGCACATATCATCTGCCTTCAGCGATCTAATGCTTTCTTTTCCTTAAAGTGGATAGATGAGGTGTAAATATTATTTTTGTACCACAATATTAAAAAGCAATAGTTTTTTTTATATATCTGAAAGCAGATGTATATTTTGATTACAGCTGTGGACCATGAGGATGCAAAAAAAAAACAAAAAAAAAACAATTTATGAAACTGTAGTGTTACGATGTCTTTTCCAAATCTCACGTTTAACATTCCCTGAAAGTGAAAAGTGTACTTTCTATGTATTTTGCCTTTATTAAACATTTGTTTACTCTGATTTTGTGTTGATTGATTTTTTTTTTGATGTACAATTTTTGTTTGCCATCATCTACCCTTTCATCAAGGGTCGTTTTCTGACTGATGAATAGAGACAATCATTGTGAGGAAAAATTGGGGAAATGCCCTCCTTCAGAATGATGTCCATTTACAGTGAAACATATCTAGCACAGCAGTAAATTTAGTTTTATAGAACAGAAAAGAAAAAAATGAGTACCTGGAGTAAGTGAATATTTTCAATAAGTAGAATAAGATTAAATACTCTTTATTCAATTATTATTATTAAAACACAAAAATATATACAGCATATGAAAATACGTATATGAAAAAACTGAAGCCTCTGTCAGTGTACACTATGCATGAGTGTCCGTGGCCAAGCAGCTTTACACAAGACAGCTGGAGTGAAAACGTTCTCTGGATAGATTTCTGCTCCATTAACTGATTGTGAATCTGGGTTTGGTGGATGCCAGGAGTAAAGTTTTTATCCATGATTTTTGAATTGGAAGTCCAGCTGGCACTTATAGATGTGATGGTCAAGTGATACAACAACAACAATAATTGTTATTGCTTAATATTTGTTTAAACAGCATACATTTTATCCATGATTTTTGTATTATTATGATTCTTGTTATTTACATTATTAAATAATTCTTTAATGAATGATTATTTAATCAATTATTTTTATTAATTTAAAAGTGATTTTTGTGACTTATTCCAAAAGTCTAGCTTTACATTTTCACATCAAAATGAATAAAGCAAAAGTACTGCTCTCTTCACAACTCTCCAATAATAATGTATTTCAAAGAACTTTTCTTGTACAATGTACTATAGGTTTGAGGCATAGATCACACTTACTCATTGCCAGGATTATAGACTGACTGACCTGAAAAGGCATCTGTGACAAGATAACCCAGGAATGCAGAGATCCAGGGGGATTTCAGGATGAACTGGAACACGACCTTTCAGCAGGTCTCTCACGAGTTTTGCAAAGACCTATCAAAAAGACAGATTGAAAATCAAGACAGTTTTTAATCAAGTGACAGGTGAGTGGTACAAAATTTGAGTTTATAATGAATTGCGTGGTTTACCTCTATTAGCTCTTAACATATACACTTTATGGACAAAAATATCCAGTGAAGGACAATCTTAATGCTTCAGGATACCAAGACATTTTGGACAACGCCATGCTTCCAACTTTGTGGACAGTTTGGGGAAGACCCTTTTCTATTCCAGCATGACTGTGCCCCCAGTACACAAAACAAGCTCCATAAAGACATGGCTGGATGAGTTCGGTGTGGAAGAACTTGACTGGCCCGCACAGAGCCCTGAGCTCAACC
>JBBPCZ010000040.1:15210290-15224113 GCA_037974445.1 Brycinus macrolepidotus | reverse complement strand
AGCAGCTCCTGATTTAATTTAATGAAGGACTGACTGAGTCAAACCAGGTTTCTGATGGAAACTACAAGTAATACTGGGCTTCAACAAGGAACACATTGATATACTGTACATAAAATCACTATTTACTATGTACTGTTATTTGTATTTATTCGTTTTGGTTTAATTTAGTATTTTTAGTAATATTAATGTGAAAAAATAACACACTCCATATCTAAACAGGTATGGAGTTCACCACCCCTGATATATATGGTTCACTTTTAAGTGCAGAAACAGCTTGTGGGACAAGACAGGTTGGAAAATGGCATTAGATAAAACGTTAAACTACACAAAACTTTCTGGGCAAAAATCCACAATAGGTTAAAAGTTTAACAATTACCATCTTCAGTTGTGCATTCTTATGGCCTGACGGCAAGAGCCTTAATAACAGCAATAATACTAATACTGCTAACAAAAACGATCATTTTCATTTGAAGTACTGGTTGATAATTTTAATTTTTAGATAGTGCCTTTACAAACACAGCCTTTCTAGAGGAATAGGCGTCCCCTCACTGTTTCTTAAGGGCATTTCTGAAGTCCATTATTTAATTTTACGATTTTCAGTCAATCAAAGCTGCTTCTTTGCGAATTTGAATAGTATTAATTGAATAAGGTCTTAACTATGCTCTTATTTGTGCAAATAAAGCTGCCAGGTCTGTCATTTCACACAAACAGAGACTTTGTTCTGTGTTGGTTGCAAAACACGTTAATCCCTCGCTGCATTCTGAGAGGCTTTACTGTTTCTAGTCCTCTGTAAAGTGACTCTCCACCAGATGGCGCCCTCTGACCGTCTGTAGCAGAGACAGGCCTGTCCAGTGGAGGAAGATCGGCACTGTGAGATGAATGGAGGCAGTTTACACCAACACACCAAGACTGAGAGTTCAGTGTTCATGCTGAGAAGTCTTTAAGAAGCTAAAGGACATCTTCACTTCAGTACAAAAAACAAAGATAGTGCTAGTCAAAGTAAATCCGAAGGTCAGAAACACACATGAACTTAGAAGATAGCTGAATTTGTGGCAACCTATATATACATATATATGAATTTGTATACACAAAGAGATAAATAGATAGATATTTCTTTCAGATAAATAATATATATATATATATATATATATATATATATTGTTTTTTTCTGAAAGCAGTATCTATCTGACTATCTATCTATCTGTATAATTCTGGTTTCAACATAACATTAACTGTGATGTGTTTGAAGTCTGTTTTTACATTTTTGAGTAACTGCAGGCTGAAATCACTAGAAATAGGTAAATTTCTAGTGAATTGAATTCTTGAAAAAAACATCAAAAAAACACCAGAACATTCTGACGATCAGTTCAACTGTAGCTTGAAGGAGGACCCTCTAAACATTGACACACAGCTAGACGATAATTAAATAAAGTATATCATGCTTTCCAATTGCATAAAGTTTTCTGGATTACTTTGCATTTATGACTTATGTGAGTAAAAACAAGCCTATGTGTACACCTAATTTTACACTCGTTTTTAGAGTTGTTCACCACTGCAAGAGTCTGTTTCTTGTAAGCCTGTATAGGATATTCAATTTATATTCCCAATGACCACTGGAACGTTCCAGCAGTAAAAGTCCCAGATTATAAACGAGCCCATCTAGCGTGTGACCGGATTTGCATTGAATAATTCCGGTTGACTCATGTCAAAGACAATTTGCTGCACTTCGGAAAGCGTCAAGAGGGAAGGCAGAAAGGGGAACGAATGCCATTGACTGGCACGGCTGGTGCTGCGAGAAAAATGGCCCCCACACCCAACCCCCCCCCCCTCCCCGCCGGCCATAAATGCACTGGAAACACAATGACAGAGGCATATAAAATCCCACACTTTAAAAAGAGAGAGAGAGAGAGCAGGGAGAAAAAGGAATTCATTTATTCATTCTCCCCTAAAAACACCCCATCCTTAGTGAGGAGGTGTGCTCCGGCTGTGAGCTTCCTGCATTTCAAAGCCGGAGTGAAGACTGGAGTGTTGTTGATGATTCTTATTTTCTCCGGCTCGATTGAGCGGCCTGCTCGCTTTCACGCGAAAGAAAGCCATGAGAAGCAGCCGCTCCTTGCTACCTTTTAGATGCTATTCAGCGTATGAAAAGATACCTTTTGTGCCTCTTTGTGTGGGTCTCCCAAATCTGGAGTCGATATGTGCAGGTTCCTGTGGAGATCTGCTGGCTGTCTTTAGCTGTTTGTCCAGAGTACGTGTGTGTGTGTGTGTGTGTGTGTGTGTGTGTGTGTAAAATAACGGCCTTCCCTGACTTTCAGTGCACACAAGGAGTAACATCCTGTACCGCTTAGGAAATCGGCCTTCCCGGGGGCCTCAGCACCAGCTCTACAGTTTCTCACAGCTGGAAGAGCGATGGCCAGAGGTGGAAGGAAAAGAAATGATCTGTTCAGATCATTACTGCCAACCAGAGGGATCCCTGTGCTAAGAGGTCTGATGGATGTGCCTTAGCATACTCTGTAAACACTCAGATGGTTTTTGGGTAAGCGTCCAAGTGAGCAGTTCGCATTTATTATTTGGCTGGTGGATCGTTCTCAGCACAGCAGTGACACTGACATGGCAGTGGAATGAGTGAATCTGGAGTTTATAAACACTGTGTCTACTCACTTTCCACTCTATTAGACACATCTAACCTACTGGTCCACCTTGCAGAATTGAATGTTGCACGGTTTGTGTTGGTCATTGTCTAGTCCTTCGTTAGTGGTCAGTTTCAGGCCACAGGACACCGTTGACTGGATATTTTTGGTATGTGGGGTACTCTCAGTCCTACAGTAACACTGTGGTGTTTAAAAACTTCAGCAGCACTGCTGTGTGTGATCCACTTTGCGCAGCACGCACACACACACACACACACACACACACACACACAAACATGCCACTATCGTGTCAACGTCATTACATTACTGAGAATGATCCACCACCCAAATAGTCCCTGCTCGCTGGTGGTCCTGTGAGGGTTCTGACCATTGATGAAAGGATAAAGAGGGCTAACAAATGATACACAGAAACAGATGGACTTTAGAATTTGCCTCCATTTCACTTAATGAATTGTGTGGCGTCTGGCATTGTCTTGCTTGCATGTCTGTCATTTGTTGTTTTTTAAGTAAACAGACCAAAAACAGCTGTTGAACATCAGAGCGTGCGAGCAGTTCTTTTACTTAAAGACAGTCTGCCTGTTCGTTACCGTTAATATTACATTTATGGACATTATAATAGTGTCATATAAGGAAAAGAACACCAGAGGGAGTGTGTTATTGCAAATAACACAATGACTTAAATATTACCATGATAAGACCTTGGGTGTCTTATTGCTGTTATGCAAAATGAGGATAAAAGTGAAGCAAAGAAGGCCCGCACTTGGTATCAAATGTGCGTTAATGTTGCCGTTCATTTCCAGAGAAGTAGCCTTTAGCATTACAGGTGGAGCCATGAAACTGTCACAATATCAGATTTAGCTCAATACTTGCCCAATTAACCTGAATGTTTTGTTGGCTGTTTTGTTCCAGCCAGTCTTAAAACTTTTCACAGCCTATAGTTAGCTGAACTGCTGGACAGTTTGGTGTCTGGTTAACTCCAGGTTGTTCATTAGTCTCCCACCACCGCTGCTGACTGAGAAACTGATTTGGGGACAGGTTCAGAATTAAATGTAAACTTCTGTCTTCCACAAAAAGCATCAAATGTACTCATTTTTTGTATGTAAAGTAGAAAATTAATATGTTAATGGCTAGTTGGCCTTCAGATGTTGGCTTTTCACACATGAGGTGTGTTGCATCTCCTGCTTAAAAACAGAGTTCTTAGGAGAGGGGTCGACACATTGGATTAACAGGTAGGGACTCTTAAATAATGTCATATGGCATTTTTCTGCACATTTTAGTACACAATTTCTTTTGCTAAGTTTAACATGTTGGACAGAAATACTACATAAAATATAAATGTGCACATGCCATGTTTATGATTTATTTCTTTTTACATATGTTCAATTCAGCAAATAATCAGATCAGTAAACAAAACAATAATTATTCTCAGTAGAGAATATATCTTTATGTTCACATGTCATCTGACCAGGGGCCTCCAAACCTTTGCTTGAGACTGGATACAGACCCATAACAGCACTTAAGTTGAGTGAATGATTTAGTTGGACTTTTATGAAGTTTGGCCAATATGTCTTACTTCCCCTGAATCCACCCTACGGCAGAGTGTGTGGGGAACTGCCGGCCCCTGTCTTCAGTGGGCATACTGGAGGTTTCTCATCTTTTCACAGAGAGCTTCCTCAATTTGACCTTGCCAGACTTTCCTGACCTGCTTTGTTTAATTTTCGTGCCATTCCTCTTTCTGCTTTTCCTTAGGCCCTTCTCCTCCCTTCTTGTCTTGAGCCCACACTCCCCTCTCTCTCTTTTTCAAAGTCAGGGGAGAAGTTTCCTCCTGACCTTGCTGGCTGTTGGATTGCCGGGGCTGCCTCTGCTTGACGGAGTGCCACAGGGGGACATAATAAACTGCGCCCTTTTCATCCAGGACACAAAGGCTGCGGAGGAGAAGACTCCGGCCTCAAAGGAAGTGACAGAACAAAAGAGACGAGTCCAATAGATCTACTGAGTGGCAGAGGAAACTTGTACAAACTCTCTCTCTCTCTCTCTCTCTCTCTGTCTCTCTTTCTTTCTCTCTCTCTGTTAGTCTCATTCATACATACATAATAATTATTGGCCTGATAAACAAAGACGATTCATCTGACAAAGCTGGCTGGGATTCATCATTGCTGAGGGAAATAGTGGTGGTTTGCTCTAGGAGTTTAGGGAACTTTTCACATACAGAAAAATAGAAATCTAAAAAGAAACATTTCATCTCAATTTTCAGAACTATAAACTGGCCACTGAATGTTTTGAGAGAAGGGGTCAATACTTTCTAAATGGAAAAGGGAGGTGTTATGAGCTATGAGCCCTTCATTCGCACTCACTAATGGAATCAACACCAACATTTCGGCTCATGGTTCGGCAGAACCATGGAAAGTGAGGCATCTGGTAGCTGTAAGCTCTGGGAATCAACAGGAATGCCCCTAAAATTTGATGTTCTTTATCTTCTTTATCTCCTTCTAACCCACTATCTGTGGTTCAGGTTTGAATTACGGCTACTGATACCTGGTCTCTTTATCTAGCAGCCGAGCGTAGATTTAAACCCAGTGAACGTTTGCCAGCTCCTGTGAGGATTGGACAGATTTATTCTAAACTAAAGAGGATAAATGATGGCCCTTTTAGCCAAATGCCTACTTCGGGGCCATGAGAAGGCCCCACATCGTTTTTTTCCTATTTGTAACAAACATTTCAAAATATAACCAACCATATGTCGCTTTAATTTGATTTCATTAGTAAAACGACAGTCTTGTGAAATCATGACAGCTTGTAGATCAGTTTCTGTTAGATACAGACACTTGGTGAAACACCTGTGCATTGGAGCCTCAAGGGAATTCCTTGACTGTACTCTTGGTTCCTAAATGGTTCTTGACATGGATCTATGGTTCTACAACAGTGGTTCCCAAACCGGTTCTGAAGTACAGCACTTTTTTCCCACAATAACTATGTTTCTGTTGACCACCGGTTGCTCATCAATGCCTCGCTTTATGCTGCACCCTTACTAATTTACTACTTTAGCACATGCAAAATACAGAATGAATACATTACGTAACTTTTATAAGATGTCATTTGACCCGCAGCCCATCTGGTCAGATTCTGAAGAAGAGTGTGATCGGAAGCCTGCATCTAATTCTGAACCTCTAAGTGACCTTCTAAGTGAAGTTTAGATAACCTGAAACAAAAAGAATATAATTCAGCAAACTGTGGGCTATAAAACACTTTAAAGACTGTCTGGAACAAAACCACATTCAGGCTAATTTGGCAAATATGGAAAAGCTGAGCCGACCTTGTGAGGTTTCATGGCTCCATCCATAATGCAAAAAGCTACTTGTTTGGTGCAGGGAATTGTTGATATAAAAATTTATTTTAGTGTAATGTTTTACACTTCTTCCAAAGGCATGCACATCAAATGAAACTAATACTAAATTACTCCCAGGTGTGAGTGTGTTTATCTGAAATGTGTTTTTGCACTGCAATGGACTGGTGACCTCCCCAGAGTGTTTCTCCACCTTTTGCCCTGTGACCCCCCTGATAGGCCGTTGCACCCCCGCGACCCTAGTTAAGGATAAGCGGCTCAGATAAAGAATTAATTAATTTATGCTTTAATTTTATACTGCTTTACTGTTTTGCAGAGCTGTTGTAAAACAGCATTACAACTCTTTAGATGTGTGTTTTCATGAATAATATCACTGGACCTGTGACCAAATCACAACTCCCTCCATGTCATGTTCTATTGCTTAAACTCCACACACACACTCACTGTGTGTGATATCATGTTCTTAGCTAAGTGTAGTTCTTTCTGTATGGGTGGTAGGGTGTTTGAGCAGTTTGAGCATTATAGTGTTCTATAAGATGGTTATCTTGAGTGAGGTACTTCAATTAAAAACAGCCATTTTTTTTAAAGCCTTGCACTTTTTAAAGGAGAAATATTGGCTGAGTATTACTACAGATCTTCAATATAGAACTATTTTACACAGATTCTTGAAACTTTAAAAAGTTTCTTCACACTTGCATACCTCAGTAGGCATAGAGTTTCCTATAGAAACTCACTGAAATATGTTCTTAAAGGAATCAAATGTTCTTTAAATGTTCTTTAAGGAATTCTTGTGTATATGAGTGTAGATGAGATTGTGGACAGTTTTCGGCGTTTCCCAGCATTTGAAAGCTGATTGAAGCTAACTGCGGGGACTACATGCCACACACCGCCCACATCAGTGTTTGAGGCCAGATATGAGCAGCTTTATCACTAGGAAAGCCGACTGGATCAAAGAGTTCCTGCTCCTGCGCTTTAGAGTTAAATAAGAGGAGGGGGGGCCGAGAGGATAATAAAAAGGAACTGAGGCGTTTTTGCCAGAGTAAATCTTATGGAAATGAGATGGAGAGATGGGAGCTTTTTCGAGAACAGAAGCTAGCTGCTCTTCCAGTTCCTTATATCCGTCCCTCATCCGCCCTCCATCCTCTCTCTCCTCGTCCTCTCCTCTCCTCTTCTCTCCTCAGCGGCCCGTAACTTCGCATTTGCGCCGTGACACACCAGCGAACAAAGCTGGATTGTGGGAAAGCGTCGGTCACACACACCAGCCAAGCGGCGAGCATTCCACCCGAGTCATTTTTTTTTTTTTATTTCTTCACCCTCATTTTTTTCCCCTAATCCCTCACTAGCCTTTCCCTCCTCTCCTCCGCTGCTTTTTTCCCACCCCTCCATCTGGCCCTTCCGTCCCGCCTGTCATGGAGAGATGGCTCCCGAAACTTCCCCCCGTAAGGCTGACGGACAGTTCAGAGGAGCATGCAGACTCCCAGCCAATAGGCCTTTTCAAAAAGGTGATTAAAGATTTCTCCTTTTTTTGGGTCCCTCCATTGACTCCCTCTTTTTTTGCGCGCGTCTCGCCGGGACAAAAGCTCTGGGCCGCTGTTTGGGAACATACACCCTCCTCAGGAGTGGAGGTGAGACTGTAGGCCGTGTGTGTTTGGGGCAGGGTGAAGTTGGGGGTGCTGCTCGTGACCTTTCCTTTCTGTTTGGCAGTTCGCCCCGGCCTGCGCCGATTCTGTTCGTGTGACCCCGGTGAAAGAGAGCTGAACTCATTGTTTGTTCACCCGACTAACCTTTCGACCCCTTTGACACTTTGCATTTAATCTGTTTTGAGCCGATTCATGAAGGGGTTCCTCTCTTTCAGGAGCCCAGCCTAGGCGCATGGAGCAGTAGTGCTTCAGGCTCCAGAATAATTTCTAATCATAATTTTTAGGGCAGTTTTTTTGTTGTTGTTGCTAAAAGGAATAGTTTGGTGAAAATATTAAACTTTTACTACATTTAGTGCTCATCTAGCAGCTGAACTGTTCATGTACACTACATACGTGTTAGTATGTGTTAGTAGCTCAAAAGGGAAGTAGTAATAATCTTAAAGCCATATTTGGCTGCCAGAATTCATGAACAGAACCTAAAATTTGCATATATATATATATATATATATATATATATATACACACACACACACATATTTATACATAAATTAAACCACGGTTTAAACTCATTGCTAAGCTGCATGTTTTTGTTTTTATACTTTGTTTGGGAGCAAAAAGTTAATTTTATTTGAAAATATACAGTTTCAAAATTTTTGTAAATGTTTTTTCCAATATTTTGCCCCATCCTCCATTATTAATATTTGGTAAAGCCCTGATGAGAATAACAGCACTGGGCTGAAGAACACGTGTTGAGGGATCCTGGACCACTGCTCTACGCAGAATGTTTCCAGTTCCTTGACATTCTTGGGTCTTTGCTTCAGTACACACCACAGGTTTTCAGCTGGGTTTGAATCTGGAGACTGAGATGGCCAGTCCAAAACTTTGTGTTCCTGGAAGCATTTCTTGTGATTTTGATGTGTGGTTTTGGGGACATTAACTTCATGAAATGTCCACTCATGTCAAGTTTTAGCCTTCTGGCAAGACACGACAGATTTTGGGCTAAAATCACCTGGCATTAGCCTTTTTGACAAATCATTGCTTCAATACACAAAGAGACACCACAGCGTCCAATAGGACGAGCCCGTCGACATAATCAACATAAGAAGAAAAATAATCTTGAAATTTCTCAAAAAACCCTTATTAAGTAAAAACCTTAATTAAAAACAAATTCAGAGGTTTTTTTTATGTCCACTCACATGAACAAATTCTGTTTATATGCCCATAAATAATAGCAGCCTTTGAAAAAGCTGTTATGAGAAGATCCACGTGCCGCAGATTCCTTTGACTGCCTCTCATTTATCTGCTGCGTTCTGCCTTTGAGGTGTATCGCACTGGGCCAAAGCAATCCCAAAAACATGACATGAATAAAATAAATGGATTTTTTCTCCATTAAGGATCACTCCATTTTCTCAGTTTAACAAATGTGTCATTTTTTCTTGCTCTAATATTTCCTGTGGAGGTGGCAGAAAACACATGACCTGTCTCTCTTAGGTCCAGAGTGCTCACACTGTGTGGCTAAAGCAGAGACCTTTCATGTGTTACATACAAGATTTAATGTTTTCTGTCTTCCATGTCTTACGCCCCTTAATACATCTTAACCTTGGTAGATGTTGTAGTATATTTTCCCAGACACCTCTTAAGGCACAGTTACAATTTTTCAAAATTTCTCCACTATTCGGTGGTTGAGATGAATTTTACCAGGAATTTTACCAGGTTCTTTACAATAGTGCTGACAGGAACCTGGTGGTCCCAATGTCTACAACACCAATACTGCCATTTACTACTACATTTTTTACTACTACATCTGAGCTTTAGGTCTAAAATTGATACTGATAACCCCCAGTGATACCCCCGCCCCCCCATTATTTTTTTCTTTTCTATTATCCATATAATACCCCTGTATCTCTACCATGTTTTTTTAAATAATCCATTTAAGCCTAAAACATGTCCCATAACTTTTGTAACATCTCAGGCATCAGGTAGTCTATTTGTAACCATTTGATGTAATAACCTCCTGGAATCAGAATCAGAAAACTGTTTTTATCCTGAAGGAATTTGCTTAACAGATGCAGTAAGCCCTTCCTATCGCCTTCCTATCACCACCACAGTCAATAATTGTGATATTTCTCTTGAATGGAGCATTTCACATCAAAACACTTTGAAGGACTTCGATTACATCTTTAATTATGTAGAAATGGTAAGTGGGAAATGTCGATGGAGTTCCACTTTATATGTAACCTACTCTGCACCACGAAAAGATTTATGGACTTTTCAATGGGCCAAAAGCTTTTCAATACGTGCTTTGATGAATGTGAAACTGAGTGCTGTGGAATATTAGTAATGGTGCAAAATCAACAAACTTTTCAAAGGATGCCTCCAAACTTTTGAAGGTCTATACTTCCAGAGGCCAGAGCTGGAAAGGAGATCAGAAATCTGAATGACTGTGAATTCATTTCATAGAAAGTAATGAGGGGTACTGAGCTTACCCTGAGGATTTGATGTCTGTGATGAGGCCAGGAGTGGAGGCAAAATGACTTTTTTTTCTTCATTTTGGTTTAATGAGGTGAATATTGCTCCTTGTGAGTAATGAATTAAAGCCAGCATTCTTTTTCAAATGAATCGCTGTGCCTCTCCACCGCTCGTTTCATCTTCCACCCCACCGCCCCCACTGTTCTTTGTATTGTGCCATTTCATAATCGGGTGTCAAGTGGCAGAACATAATAACACATAATTTCCTATTAGGCTCATGAAAAAGTCATTTGCTTTCGGAGGGGATGCTGAGACAAACCAACGCGTTTCGTCTAGGGGTCTGTGTCATAACAGGTAAAAATAGTCCATTCAGTCTTGTTTGCCGAGTCCCATGGCACTATTGTTCGCCAAGTGTAGAAATGGGCTCAAAACTTTTGTTCTCAGAGATGTTTGAGTGGTCTTCACGATATTTTTATCTCAACCTACTCCTTGTCTGGCGAGCAAAGGGCTTGTGATTAATGGTGTAACTAGTCTAATACGGTTCCAAAAAATAATTTTAAAAACATATAAAAAAATTCTAACTGTCTTACTGAAACACCCCTGGAGTCTCATGTCAGATTCATATTTTAATTGCGATTTTGTGACATGCTGATAGTTCCATTTTGGGAGGTTGAAAATGGACACATAAGGGTTGATCTGAGGCAGTTCTGTTTTTATGCTGTCTATGGTTAAGTGACACCGACCGAATCTGATCTTGACCTCAAAATCAGAATTGTGTCAAACTTGAAAAAATGTGCATAATGAGGGTTACTTTTTATTGTGAACTGACACTGTCTTCCGTTTCACTGTGTACTGCGTATGTGGCTGAAATGACAATAAAGCTACTTGGATTGACTTTCATAGCCTGTTTTTGATGCATTTTAATCTAAAACTAGATGCATTTCCGACAATCTTCTAATTCAGTGCCCAGTGCTCTACTGCTGGACAACTGAGAGGGGCGTGAACTCACTAGCTCTTACCAAGCCATTCATGGGTAAAGACGGCTGAACGGAAAGCCGCATGCACAGGCTGATTATTTTTAATGAAACTACAACAAACAGTGACACACGTCTTTTTTATGACTGACCTGAGCTTTAGTGTCTATGAGTCTGCTGTGTGTTTTGCTACTTATTTATTTCTTCGCATTTATGTTTCTCTGCATTTTGTTGTTACTTAAGAAGAACAGTAACATGATAAACCTCAACAGACCGATGTGTGACCACTTGCAATGATTTACTTCTATGTTATTCTTTAAAACCCATTCAAACCAGCCCCTGTATTGGAAGGTACAGGGAAACCCTAACAAGCCATCCAGTACTTTAATTAATAAGAAACAGCCAACAACAGTAAACATCATTCAAAACAGCTCAAAAACAGCTTTCCTGAAGCTTCATAAACTAAATTCAATACTTACACAGCTGTTTCTGGGTGAAAATTGGGTCTGGCCAGTTTTAGGTGAGGTTGGCACTCTCCTTCAGATCTTTATCTGTTACTTTTATATTAGAATGATTAGAGGCCTCAACAGATTGCTGGGAAGTTGTTTCCTGTGCTGACTCTGCATTGCTCATGCTCCCAATCCAGATTTCCCAGTCATCTGTCACAGGCAGCTCACACACACCAATTATTTGGTGCAGATATTACTACGAACTGCCATAACATTAAAACTACTCACCTAATATTGTGTAGGTCCCCCTCGAGCCCCCAAAATAGCTCTGACCTGTCGAGGCATGGACTCCACAAGACCTCTGAAGATGTGCTTTGATATCTGCACCAAGATATTCGTAGCAGATCCTTTAAGTTCTGAATTTTGTGGGGTAGGGCCTCTGTTAATCAAACTAGTTTGTCCAGGACATCCCACAGATTGTTGACTGAATTAAGATCTTAGAAATTTGGAGGCCAAGTCAACACATTGAACTCGTTGTCATGTTCTTCAAACCATTCCTGAACAATTCCATCAAATATCCATTTAACATGCAACTGAATTGATATAATTTGTTACTGCCCCCCCTTTATTCTCGCTGTTTTCCTTCGATGCTAAAGCTCCAGACTCAAGGCTGTCATGGTCACATTATGTAAACAACTTGTAATTGTATTTTGGTTTCCACAGTTTAGTTTATTCAAAAAAATTTACTAAACATTTAATCTCTGTCAGGATAAAACCTTGTATGTCCATTTCTTTTTTTTTTTTTGCAAAATTTGAAAATACCAGATGCTCTTTACATTGTGTTGGAATTTCATGATAAATGTATCACCAAAAATGATTCAAATGTACTAAAAATTGCAAAGAATCTTTTTGCTTCTCCTGAAAAGTGATCATTATGGATACAAGGTTTTGTTCCGATGGCACCGATTAGTTAAATCTGATGAGAATCTAATTTAAAATTATAATTATTTTTACCAGATTCCATGTGCATCATGACGTTGCTGTTGGGACAAAACTTCACATCTCCATTTCTGCCTTTTTTATTGTTTTTAAGAAATTGACTAGACCAACAAAAGTAACCCAGAATTACTTGAAAAAAACTGCCAAAGTTAAAATAATTTTTTCCTTCTACTGTAAAGATACCATTTTTGTACACAGCGGTGATGTGTTTGTTGTGTACACCAAAATGCCCTTGTGTATGCGGACACATTGGGAGAACTACGTCCGAGATTTCCGTGGTGTTCAGTGGGTTGGAAAGTCCCTGGGATGGGGTGGGGTGTTGTGGGGTGGGGTGGGGGGGTTCAGTCTTGTGATTTGGTGGGTTTCTTGGTACAGGGGGTCAGACAGAGTTCCCCTTTAAAGTAGACCACACAGTGAGGAGCTGAAAAAACGCCGCTGTCTTTGGGATTAATAAAGTATTTCTTTTCAGCCAGTTGTTTAAAGCTTTCGAAAGAGAGAGTCTCTCAAAAGTCCATTTTCTCCTCTAATCTCTAAATTCAATTATTTCATTGTTCATTTCCAGGTGCTACAATCTTTTTAAAGAAGTCCTGTTAGAGAGCTTAGGTTATTTGCTTCACTAACTTTTCTGTTTTGCTTTTTAAGTGATTTTCTGTCTGCTGTGACCCAGTAGGTTTTTTTTGTCATCATCATCATCATCATCATCATCATTATCATCATCATCGTCTGCAATACTACTCACCAGATGTCCAGGTTAGTGGCTGAACTTCTTATTTGTAGTTTAGGGTTTTTAAACATGCAGGGGAGGTGGAAACAAGTTAAGAATAGTCGAGTGAAGAGACTTGAATAAGCTACATATTTAATTCTTGGTCTGAGACTGCAGCTTAGAGGCTCCACAGCCACTGGTAATGTAACATTCTCCTATCTTTTGCAGCAAGAGCCTCAGTGCATGCTGGTATACATCCTGCTAATGTAGTGATCGCTAGAAATCACAAGTGCATTGTGCTAGATTGTAGTGCCCTTAAAATCACTCTGGAAAAGCATTGTGTGATTCAGACGCTGAAAGAGTTGATGCCCTGAAATGGATCCATTTCGGTGAAAGCCCTAGTTTACATATGGACTGTATAGACTGGGAAGTGAAACTTTGCACACTATGCACTTATTTTTTTGAAACTTTGCACCTATTTTCTAAAAAGTGAACAAGTGGATTCTGGTATCAAAAACTACACCACGTTCCAAATTATTATGCAAATTGTATTTAAGTGTCATAAAGATTAAATATTTTGTTTTTCAATTAAACT
>JBBPCZ010000040.1:15198579-15210190 GCA_037974445.1 Brycinus macrolepidotus | reverse complement strand
GTAACATTCGAATTATACTCTAATGGTTGATGACTTGAAAATTATCCTGACTGTCATTTGCATCGACTATTTAGGAAAATCAGAGAAAAATATCATTTGCATAATAATTTGGAACGCAGTGTATATTACTGTCAGAATAAAACCTTGTGTCTGCATTTGTCAACCAATATATGTATATTTAAGCAATTTCCTCTGGGATCATTAAAGTTTTCTGATTCTGATTTTGATTCTGAAGTACCAGGTGCCTTTAACCCTTAGAACTCAGAGCATATTAGTAAAATTGGATTTCAACAAATAAAAACAGTGTAAAAAAGTCTAAAACTGCTGTTTGCTTTCTTGTATGCTCGCCATTTACTGCTCCTTCGCTTGGTGCGCTACCGCTTGGCTGCTCTCCGGACCCCCTCCCACAGCGGGTTTTCCCCAGCTTTCCCTTGTGGGCGCAGACTTTTTTGAAAGTTCTCCCGGGTTCAAAGATCTTGTGTTTTTTCTGTTTGTTTAATATAAAATGAGATAACTAAAATATAGATATAAAATTTAAAGAAAATAAATTTGCATGTGACGTCATTTTTAAAGCCCCAGCGGCTGTTATTATTACATGTTTTTAAAATTACAATAACTTTGGTTTTACATGACATAGGAACGCCAAATAAAGCTCAGCATGACATCTGACGCCTTGAGCATCAACACAAACTGGGGGAACTTCCATATAAGGAGTTGTTTGGCCGTATGACGACAGTTCACCTCATTTGTTGTGCTACCGACACTGATCTGTGCCGCTCGTGTTCTATGGGGTTAACTCAAAAGCTGCAAAAATTCCATGATGGATGGAACAATAGAAACCGTCGAAACTGACATGCAAAAACACTTTTTGGGGATAGAAGGTGGTGTTCTGACAGCAGTGATATATATCATTTAGTACTGCCCTTGAAGTATAAGATTATTAGCCATTTGAAGCCTATATGTCTCACTTTAGGCACATTCTGATGTCTGCTTGCTTTCCAGATGGAGGATGTCCGTGAATGTGAATGAGATGGTAGAGACTGAGTTATTACTGAACTGTGGAACTCACCTCAAGTTCCTCTGAAGTCTGGAGGAGCTCTTGTAGCCTTTGACAAAAAGCCACTGCCACATGAGCTTCAGTCCCGCTCCTGCGGTCAGTTCCACATGGGAGGCTTCACTGGCTCTGTTTCACTCCGCGGTGTGCTGAAAGACAAAGTCAAATAAACTCAGTGGAAATGAGACAGAAACAGAGCCTCTGGACAATCAAAACGAAGGAAGCTGTGATAATGATCACGTAAAAACACAGTCTCTGAGATTAGTCTCTAATACCAGGAAGGACGGGGGTGGGTCCTGTTGATTCTGCGGGGACGGCCGGGTAGGAACAAAACTTGTGGCCGAAATAAAAGTCGAAATAGAGGCGGTTCAGAACCAGAGGCTTTGTTAACAGTTAGAAGTTAACTTGAAAGTCTAGATCAGTCCTTAGTATCAAATTCATGACTCTGGAGCAGAAAAACACAGGAAAGTCTGTTGAAATAGCTGGACGCAGGGCAGCCACGTCAAAAACAATATGAGGTTTGCTTGCTGAGGCCTAATCGTCCGGTTCTCATTTAACCCTCAACAAGCAGAAACAACCAGGGCTTTTTCAATACTTACACTGGTTTATATAATCATTTTTTCCTCAGATTTGCGTATTTGTGCTCATCAGTTCATGCCCATGTCTGAAATTTGTATTTGTACATGTTAGATGTTATTTAGTCACATAGGATTGCTGATTTTTAACTAAACGATTTAAAATCCAACACTGATTTTGTATGAATGTTAAGTGCAATAAAAAAAACAAAAGGGTTGGTTGGTATAACTGAACAAAATGTCATCGCTTTAGACCAATCCGAACAATTTCTTTGGCATTTTCCTTATCAGGAGATAAGCGTTATCTGTAACTGTTTGCTTTGGTGACTTTCTAAGAAAACACCTAAGGGAGGAGATTAAAGTAATAGCTTGGGAAAAAAAGAAAAAAACAAAACAAAAACAAATTTACAAACTTTTCCCCTTACACCTAAAACAGTCGATCAGACTATCAGCCTGTAAAACCGCTATTCAGTATACTTTTATCCATTTTAATGGTAACAGTGTGTCCCATAGGGATTCATTAAAACTTAGTATGTGCAGTCTGAGGGAAGTGTATGATACGTGTGGGATGCAGGCAGTTTGTATGATGCTTACAGTATTTCTCGGCTATATTAGCTTGTTAGTCCCGGTGAAAAACCAAAGAAACAAATGTCGGACACCAAACACGTGTTCACTGATCAACTACATTTGGGGAAATCTTACTCATTGCGATTTTCCGCTGAACTATGGCTTTAATTCCAGTATTCCTCTGCTGGGGTCAGATTCAGACCAGTGATACCTCTCTCTCTCCCTCTCTCTCTGTCTCTGTCTCTCTCCCTCTCCCTCACCCCTGTCTTAACACAGGGAGTCACTCTCTTGCTCATCTCGACGTCGTCTTGATCCTCATTCCACACACGCACTCGCCGGTGCTCAGCATCAGTCAGGCGCCCGCGCCTGTTGGTCACACCTGGTGAGCAGCAGTCTTTCATGTGCTCGCTCGTCCCTCCCTGTGCTCTCGTGAGCCACTCTGATGCACAGGCTTTCCTAATGTAGACGTTTCTCCCTTATCTCCTGTTACCGTTTAAAGCCCCTACACTCAGCGTCCACCCCTCACTGCACTGAGGCTTGCAGAGAGAGGGGAGAGAAAAGGGAGGGAGAGAGAGAGAGAGAGAGAGAGAGAGAGAGAGAGAGAGAAGGAGAGAAAGGGAGAAAGAAAGAAAGGGAGAAAGGGAGAAAGGGAGACAGGGGGAGAAAGATATAAATAGAGAGAGAAAGCGAGAGAGAGAGAGAGAGAGAGAAGGAGGGAAAGGGAGACAGAGGGAAAGAGAGATATCTAGAGAAAGCAAGAAAGTGAGAGAGAGAGAGAGAGAGAGAGACAAACAGAAGGAGAGAAACGGAGATAGAGGGGGAGAGACATATTTGGTGAGAGAAAACAGAGAGAGAGAGACTGAAGAAAGAGAGAGGGTGGGGTGTGTGTGTGGGGGGGGGTGTGGGGGGGTATTGGTATTTCTGGTATTTCTGACACAAATTACAAATTTTACAATGAGTAACATTAACAAAATTGTCTAATATTTAAACATGATGTAACTGCTGTAGAAAAGGGAGACTGTGAAGGAATGCTTCGCACAAAATCAAATTTACAAAATTCTCCACTTATCCCAGATCAGTCAAGTCATGTTTGTTGTTTGAATTTTTATTCTGTTGATACTGTTCAGCTCTGAAGCTACAACACAAAATTAACAAAGCTAACAAAGACTGGAAATGTACAGTCACCCACATTGTTTCTGTAAAAAACCTCCTAACACTCAAAACGCATACGGGTCTTCATTGAGGCGTACCAGACTTGTTGATACGGTTTAGGTCACAATGTGACTGACAAACAGTCCTTGCTGGGATCCCTGAATACCGGGCTGTGATTCTAAGTGCACTGGCTGCAACCACAGTAAGCACTGGCTGCTTACACCAGTGAGTAACATCACCTACAGACCAACAGCTGAACTCCCACAGGGCTGTAGATCTACATTAATATAGTTTTAAAATTCTCTTTAGTAGTAAAATATCTGTATCTCTGTTGATATGCACTATATGTTTCAACGTTGACTGTCTGAATGTTTTATTATATTGTCTTTTTCATAATAAACCTGTGGCAGTTCAATCATGTTACCGTTTACTGTTAAGACCTGAGGCCAAAGAGAGAGAGAGAGAGAGAAGGAGAGGGAGAGAGAGAGCAAGAAAGAGAGAGGGGAAGAGAGAGAGAAAGGGAGAGAGAGAACAAGAAAAAGAGAGAGAGAGAGAGCAAGAAAGAGAGAGAGAAGGAGAGAGCAAGAGAAAGAGAGAGCAAGCGAGAGTGAGAGAGAGAGAGAAAGAGCAAAAGAGAGAGTGCGAGAAAGAGACAGTAAGAGAGAGAGAGAGAGGGAGAGTGAGAGAGCTACAGGCCTTCACTTTTCCTTCATGCTCTCCTGGTCACAGTTCAAGCCATCATCTCTTCTCTCATCTCGTTCGATTTCCTGTCGTGTCTCTTAATAGGTTATCGCCCCCCCTCCGAAGTCCCGCCCACCCCCTCCATGTGCCTCTGGTGTTCTGGCTCTGCCGCCACCGCTGGGTCGCCGTGTCCACACGCTCGCGCTGTTGTCTTTCCCACCATCGATTAAGGGTATCAAGCCCCATCTGTATCCGCTGGCAGCCACCAGAGAGGACCACCGACACCGCCACGACGCAGCTCTAATTAGACATCCGCTCGGGGAGGCTCAGCGAGCGCTGCCTGACTGAGAGGAGCGACCCCGAGGAGATGGCGCTAAGAAGCTAATTATCAGTTTGGCGGCTGTGGGCGGAACATCTTTCTCCCTCTCTCTCTGTTTCCGACATGCAGTTCACTCCACCTCACTGAAACTAATTCAGCTCACTTCATTTAGCTCCCGCTATTCTCCACTCGAACACCAGGACTCATGTTTACATCAACAACAACAGTACGGATCCTAAACTAGGCCTACAGGCCGCATTTCTGTTCATAAGATGAAGAGGAGGCATTTCTTTGTCTGTTTTTTGGTAAAAGAATTTATTTATGCAGTGGCGTAGGATTCATTAGCTTTATATTAATCTTCTCATCATCCTCACCCTTAGAAATGTGGGTGCCATTTCATGCACTTTAATATCATTGTGTTTATTAAATGAGATGCTGCCACGAACCCGGCCATCCCGGTCTCTGAAAAACTGAGCCCAGCGCTTCCCCTCCCCCTGCCCATACTTGCATTTTATTTTTTCCCCAACTAACTTGATTATCAGCATCTGTTCTGTGTTTCACTACACTACTTAAACCCACCTTGAACTGTAATCTAGCGACAATTCTCCATCATGCCTACTGGCAGGTGTGGCTCTATAGGCACTTTTCCATTGGTGTACAGGAACTGTGCTGTACCTAAACCGTACTGTGATGGCATGGAGGTTGTAGCACTCTTTGATTTTCAAGTGTATCTCAGCCCAGTAACGGTGTTTCTGAACAGTTAGCAGCACAATTCTCTCCCCACAGTTTATGGCCGGTCGTTGTCCCAAAACCGCGTAATGGAGTTTTCTTGAGTGGCTTTTGTTATTGTAGTCTTTTAATTTTTGGTCTTGTTTGAGTTTTTTTTTAATCTTTTTTGGCATTGTATAGCTGGCCTGTGAATCCCTAACCCAGCCAACTTGTTAGCAATGTCCTGGTACACCTTCGCATTTCTCACAGTGTTAGAAACTCCCACTGAAATTTATCTTCAACCCAAATAGATATTAGTGCTTCTTTTTGTTGACTTACCTGTTGTTAGTTTATATCTACATTGTTGTTGATTTTTAACAGACAGTAAAAAAAAAAACAATGGCCTCTTTCCAAGTTCATCTGTTGTCATGGCAATCAGCTTGGCTGCAGCTCACTTTTGGCCCTGCCATCGAGCAGGACGGTAACAGCACTGGTATGGCTTGGTTATGGGTTGGTTTTTATGTAATGGAAAAACACTTGTTTGCGGTATGACGCTGTTCATACTTTGTTTCCTGCCTAAATCTGAAATAAATGATCTCAAGTACCTCCTATGAGTGCATCAGCTAGCCAGCATTATGGTAAATGTTAGCTGTTATATACATTACTAGTGGGACAGAAGTGGGAGAGTGAGAGAGTGGAGTGGGGTGACAGGGCTCAAATTAAAATTTAATGTCTGGTCGGCTGTGCCAGACAGGCACCAGACAACAGAGTTTGAAACTTTAGGTATGTATGTGTCTTAAAGAATTACACCTTTAAATGTAAATGCTTTTTAAACCCAATTTCTTCCCAGTTTAGCTGTGTCCAGGTCCACCCTCTAGCTAGAACTCTCCCTGTCACACAGTGATTCCCGCACTGGGAGGATGAAGGTGAGCGCATGTGAAGCACCACTGCATCTTTTCAAACACAATAACAGCTTAACATGCTTTGAGGAGAACACTAACTGCCATTTCTGTTCTGTATACTAACCCATGTTGGCCAATATTGCTCTGAGTGATGGGGGAGAGGGAGTGATGGGGGAGAGGAACGTCCATACCTACCTGTTGTAGGTAACACACTGCCAGTGTCTTACATTATCACAGGCAGTCTGTTTAGTTTACCACACTTTTGAACATCTTTGATAGTCTGGAACCTTAGAAATAGGGAGCTGGTTCAGTCTCCTAAAGGAGCAAGAAGAAATCTGGACCACAGTTGCTCTGAGTCCTGTCTCTGCAGGGACATAAAGATGTGACGGAATGTAATTTTAAACACGTGTGATTTCAAAAACCTTTTTTGGTCATATTCAACAATGAAAAGCCATAACAATACACTTAAGATGTATTGAGAGAATTGTTTATCCAAACATTGATGGGATCACTTCACCTCTGGCCGCCCAATCTATGGCTGTACCTTTGTCTAATGTTTTTTCCTCATTTTTTGACATTGAAACAAATAAAACAAATGTAATTCACTGTGTAAGTATGTAGTTACTATGTAGACCTTAGAAGTCATGTTGACACTCTGAAGTTTGAGTCTGAGGTGGGAAAAGTGAATGGCGGTGCTATTGTGTCCTTTGGTAGACAAAAACACTCACAAGACTGAGAAGTGTTTCCATTCTGACATTTTCCTCTGAATGTCACTGGCTATTTTTCTGTGAGATTTCCTCGTGAACCCACCAACATAGTGTTTTTTTTTTATAAAGCTGCTTTGTTTGTCTATGTTTGACTTAATTGAATCATTTCTTCAGTTTGGGAGTTTCACTGTTGGTAAAAGTAGCCTAATTCTGCTTAGTTTTACTTTGGCAGGTTGAAAGTTGTAGGTACATGCAGCAATTTTGCTTAATAAGGCATCAGATCAAATGGTAATTTCTTCTCTTTTATTTTGCCCACTTGGTACACACACACACACACACACACACACACACACACAGCCTATGCACTTGGATGCAGGTGCAGCGGTGGGCTGGCACAAAGCAGCGGACACCAAAAAAAGGCCATTAAAGTGCACATTTTCGTGTGCCTCAGTGTGAGGCAGAGGCACCAGGCTGAGACAATTCTGTGTAGCCCGAGCACTGGGGTGACAGCTGTCCCTCCCTCCTTGCTTGCATTCAAACAGCCGTTTTCTGATGCTCGTTCAAATCAGGCACAGGCTCACCCCAGCGTTCCCGCCGAAAAGCCATCAGCGGCATTCCCGGAGCTGGGCCAAGATCCAAGGAGGAGATTGCAGTTGAAGTCACTGACTTATTCATGTAAGCCGCCGGAGTCGCTTTATTATGCTCTCTCCGACAAAAGCAATACAGACGTCACTGTATTTTCACGTAGCTTGTTGCTTGCGCTTCACTGGTTCCTCATGTTTAGGCCCTGTTCTGTGATTGATTTGTATACAGACGGGGTGTTTATCAAGGCGGCCGCACCCTGCTGCCTCTCTGTATGGTCCCGCATCGAAGCAGAGGGACGGTGTCGATATTTGCTGTGTCCTCCACACTGTCTCTCTGCACTCAGGAGGTATCGACACTTTGCGGCTCCTGCTGACAGACTATTGGCGTTTCCCTTCACTTTGCTGTCACTCTTCCCCCAGGGCTGACTAAACTCCACGCTTTGAGCTGAGTCCGACGCATCCACGGGGGATCGGAGGTGGAGGTGGGTCATCAAAGCCCTGCCACTCTGTGTGTATGAGAGGTCATCCAGCTAAGATACTTTACAGGAGCGCCAGACCTTCATCCTTCACGCGCTCATGCACTACAAAGATATTCGGCCCTCAGTAGAGGCAGAGGTGTTTGCACGTACTTTGTCTAGATCAGTGGTTCCCAAGCTTCATATTTTGCCCTTCATATTTTGATGTTTTTCTTGCTCTAACACACCCAGTTTATCAGTTAACCCCGTAGATTTATTGTTATTAATGCTTGTAACTGCCTTTCCTGAGTTTAAGTAGGTGTGTTAAAAGAATACTCCAGCTTTTGTCTACCTTATCTGTAGAACCTGCAGTCCTTGGGCAATTGTTTTGATGCTTTTCCATGTAGAAAGAGAATGAAAATACATTGAAAATACACCTGAAACATACTTACAATAGAAGCTAAAGTGTAGTAAACCACTTTCTGTTCTTGTCTATGTATATATTAACAATAACTGTTAAATGTGTTCATTTGGACTATGTTTCCAAAGAAAATTGTATAATTGAATACCAAACAAAGTATTAAGGTCATTCAGATTATTTGGGGTAGCCATACAGCTCTGTTTTCATGTCCGCTATATTGTATCACTATAAAAATATTGATTTGTTTCTTAATGCATTCCCAGAAAGCCTTAGTAGAGCAGTCCCAACTGGATGACTTCAGTGAGAGACGGTAAAACCACAGTCAGCTGAGGTGATCGTAAAACACACTCCTCACCAAAGCAGAATCTGTGCTTTTTTGAACACAGAATGCTGAAGGGTGACAGCTGAATCTTGGCCTAAGTACTTGTTCACTAAAGCCTCTCACTAAGTCTTTAGAGACTCATCCATCATTGTAATCGATCGGTCTCACTCTTTCTTCTCCTGAACAAGCTTTTTGTAAATTATTATTATTATTATTAATTTACTGTGTTTATATTTCCTGATTTATTAATATTTTTATTCTATTCCTGTTAAGCACATTGAATGACTTTTGTGTATGATAATGAGCTATAGAAATAAACTTGACTTGACTTGTCAGTGGAGGGAGAGAGTGAGGCGTGGCTCGTGCTGCTCTTGACATCCTTAAGGAAGATTGGCTTGTCTAAACCGAGCGGGTGCCATGCTTCAGCTGCTTCCACTCTGTTGGAAGAAGGGAGGGAGAGACAGAAAGAAGAAGGGAGAGAATCTCTCTTTCTAGCCTGTGTGGGCCATAGCTCCGGGCTTATAATTTATGTATCTATTTGTGCTGGCCCTAATTTACCCAGCAGATTGCCTGCAATGTGTGGGATGTCCCAGAGACGCTGGAATTATCATGCTGAGAGGAAGTGGAGCTGATTCGGTTGCTGTGAAGTTCATTTAGTGCCGCCTCACAAGAGAATCCGGAGCGTAGCCAGGGAGGCACTGATGAGCCTCACTATTACATTAGCTTCTGCGAACAGATCGCTCAAAATCTCATCACGGCCCAGGTCTTTAGGACATTTGTCACCTAATTAGGTATCCAGCAAGCCCATTAATTACCTCACACATGTAGTGTTCCTTGTATGTGTGAAGTGGGTGGTTGATGTCTGTACAGGGCTTCAGTGTTTCCTTTTTTCTTATTTCAACAGAACCTCTCCTTGGGATATCTTTACTTATGCCAGTGGTCGCAGGACACTGGTTATTAATTGGAAGGGAGTGGACTGTGAGTGTGCTCTGTTTCCTCTTCAAAAAGCTCCAACAAACCTTACATTTTTAACCCTATCAAATCATAACTCGTTTTTAACCCTTTGAACAGAAGCGGCACGGATCCGTGCCATGAAAGCAACAAATAGTAAATTGTGATCATACGGCAAAACAACTCATTATGTGGAAGTTCCCCCAGTTTGTGTTGATGCTCGAGGTGTCAGATTTCATTCTGAGCTTGACATCTTGTTTGGTGTTCCTATGTCACGCAGAACCAAAGGGGGGTGGGTGTTGCTGAGAGCGGCCGCGCTGTGACGCGCTGAGCAGAAAAAGGTGAGCGTGTAGGGGAGCAAACACTGGTTTTAGACTGTTTGCACCATTTTTATTTGTTGAGATCAGATTTTACTTATACGCTCTGAGTTCTAAGGGTTAAAGGAATATTCTGCATTTTAAAAACCTTTGGAAACATACTTACAATAGAAGCCAATGGACAGGTGCAACAGCAAGTGCCCGCTGACGTCTGTTGCATCTTTTGAATCAGCATGTTTTCTGTTCTTTTTTAAGCACGAGGACATGTGTCCACGGCAACTGACTGTATGCTACAGATGCGTCAGAGGGAGATTAAGTTTAATAATGGAGGATTTGATGGTGCACTTTTATTTTGAAAGGCATGTGGCCTTTCAAAACAAATCTGCACTTTGTTGATGTCAGCGATGTGCAGACAAAGCCAGAGGGTGCTAGGCTTGAAAGCATTTGTTTGGGACAGACTCTATACATGTTTATACCCAGAGAAATTCTGTTAATATTCATGACTGTTCTGTTAATACTCATGACTGATCATCATTACAAACATAGTGTACCTCAAAGACAAGCTAATTGAATAAAAAAAAAAATGCATTTTTACCCTGAATGGGTTTGGTGAACTGTGCCGTGCCTTGGTGAGCGGCCTGAGTAGTGAGATGCATCAAGCTGGACAGTTCTGCTGGAACCCTCTCATAACAGCTGTAAAGAAATCCTTCCACTCTGATTGGTCCTTGCCTGTTTCTGGGTAAGAGAATGTAGGGTAAGAGGCTGCTGCTGAGTCCACATCGATGCGGTCCTCTAAGGGAACACAGAGGGCACTCATGAATGACCCACTGACCAACAAAATGAGAAATGGACCTGGGGTTCTTGTGAACACAAGACTAATGTAAATAAAATGAAAGTGCAGAACAAGTATAGTGTACAAATACTGTATAGCAACACAGTTCTGAGATTTTGTTCCATAAGGAATGGATTTAGGAAAAGAATTTGACATGCCAAAACCACTGGTTAACAGGCTCTCTTCAGCTGGTTTCAGTACCAGTTCCTCTGCAACATTGACTATATTCTGCCCTCATTAGAGTCATCACAGCTAACGGGTCAAACAGCTCCTTCTGTGATATTCAGAAACAGATATTAGGTTCAACTATTACTGAATGAGTCACTGTACAATTGCAACATACAAAGTCACAAATGCTGTGTTAATGTCTGTTAAATTGTTAACAGACGTTAAAAATGTAGCTTAAATGCTCATGCCATTGTGTCCCGTCACGAGTTTGGTACTAATACCACATTTCAAATCTGAACTTAGATAAAAAGGTTCTGTAATAATGTGTAATTATGTAAGTGCATTATTTTTTATCTCTTAGTCTCAGCAAAATAAAACAAAAAAAATGTTTAATTTTTGTGTTCATAAAACAGCTCATGTGCATGAGCCATGTAAGTCCTCTTCAGAGTGCCACAACTCTGATAGCAGCAGTAACATCTTAGCCCTACAAGCACATGCAAATGAGGGCTGCAGGACCACCAGTGTGTAAAATGGGACAGGGTCTAAATAGTAAAATGGAGACTGTGGACGTTGTTAGGTCTATTTTGGGGGGGCTGAAGCCCCCCCAAAATAATACCTAGCCCCCCTAAAAATATAGTAATTATTATACTATTTTTAAATTATATATCCATACATTTCATACAAGATAAAAATAATAAGTCTAGCTATCATTATTTAATGAAAATTATGTACTGGCTGTTTAAGCTGCTATAGGTAGCAGGTGGGCATTCGGACATTAGGACCCAGGCGGAAGCTACATGTCGCTGTTTGATAGCAAGAAGCAACCAGAGCCCGTTTACTATTAAAATTTCTCTGGTAGCAACGATTATACTCAGTTCAACAGAACAATACTGTGA
>JBBPCZ010000040.1:15166852-15195942 GCA_037974445.1 Brycinus macrolepidotus | reverse complement strand
CATGGCGTTGTCCAAAATGTCTTGGTATGGTGAAGCATTAAGATTAAGCCCTTCACTGGAAGTAAGGGGCCTAGCCCAAACCCTGAAAACAGGTGTGTCTCAATACTTTTGTCTATATATTGTATGTGTCATGCCCAGGTTTTTACTTAAATCCACATTCGTGTTCTCACAGCCCTCTTATACCCCTGCTTTTAACAGATTTTTCCGTGCTTTTCCCTTGCTTTTGCTTTTCTCCTTACTTTACTTTTACTTCCTTTCATTACATTAAAACAGTTTCTAATCTGGCACACTTGAATCATACACTCATACTCTGATGTCCTTTAGGTCCACACTAATGAGGCAAATGGGAGAAATGGTGAATTAGAGGGCAGCCAAAAGGGCGTTTACATTTGTTAGGCCAAAAATATTTCCTCTGTTATATGTTACATGTTCTATGTGCAGAAACACAGTTGTAGGACTAATCACGTGAAGGAACATCTTACTATAAGCTATCAGGACCACACAGCATGAGAACAGTGGAGGATGGAAAGTTTATCCTTACTGAAACGTTTGGGATATTGTTTGAGAGCATTGTTTGATAAATTTGTTTAAATGGGATTTAAACTTCATTTTGGACTCCTGATTAATTTCTGATAGCATATTACTTTATGTTGTTTAATATTTTATTTATCTGTGATCTAATTACGGCTGTTGTTGTCACTGTACTGCACAGTAACTGGCCATGTCCTGCCGTTTTGGGTCAGTTTCAGACAGAATTTTGTAGGTCGAAGTTTGGCCGGTTTTTGGTCCCAGAGGCTGGATTTGGAAAGAATTTTGTCGAGCTTGGCTCAGAAAGAAAATTCTCGAGCTGGATTTGGGTTTGGACCAAAATTTCAGACTTGATTAAAACTCTACATGCTATAAAATAATGCAGTATTACAATCACAAAAGGGCACCTAACACCCAACTGAGCAGTCAAAAAACACAAATTAGACAAAAAAGAAATCCTTGGGGTGAATCTAGAGAAACATCTATTTGCTGACAAAAATCACTGATGATGTTGCAATGAAAATTGCTCCCTTTTTCCTCCACAGTGCACCAATCTTCACAAGTGAGCTCTAGATCTGCATCTTTAGCCTTTTAAATTGCAAAGCCTGCCCACAAACCAATCACTGAGTTACATCAATCATATAAAAAAAAAAGAAAAAAAGAAATCAAAGTAAAATTCTCACAGGCTACACACAGAAAGTCCCCTTTGCCTTTAATGACCTGATTCATTTAAAATGAGAAAAAATACGTCTAGGAACTAGCAGAGCACAAGTCTTTGCTCACTGAGTCGTTGCTAATGTTTGTAGGGCATAGACAAGTTTGGCTTCCGTGCTGAAAGCACAGGAGAAAGCTTTTTGGGTGAACTTTTTGGAGCATTTGGTAGCAAGTCTTGGTGGAGAGATGGGGAGTTTTTAAAGGGCAGCGGGGGGCATATTGACTGAGCACACAAGGTTAGCTAATGCCTGGTGAGCAAGTACTTTAAATGCTAATTCCGGCTGCCGTGTGCTACCCACCCCAAAACACAGCACACAAACGCGTGTCAAAAACATACCCCCATCACTTTTCTCCAGCCGTGCTAACTACTTATGAGACATCTCCCTGCCATATTTTGATAGCAATAAGTGCTGCTCAGTCGTAGCCACCGCGCTGAATAAGAAGCCGCACAATGGCTGTCAGAGTGATCAATACAAATTGCCGTGTGCTGCTGTTGGGAGACGTGGAAGGGGTGGGAGATGAAAAAGGCCTGAAAAGTGTTTGACTTACAAGCAACAAGCGGGCGATGAGTGCCCATGCGTGATTTGACATGCGAGGCAGGACGACACTCAGATAAAGCTCGCCACGAGACCTTTCTGACAGGTCCATCGGCTAGAATGTCCGCTGTCCAGATGCCTTTGACAACTTGGTGCTTTTGCCTAAAAGGGGTATTATGCAAAAGGTATGGTCCAGTGCCTCACATCACGAGGGCTTTTTCCCCCAGTGGGCAAATTCTCCACCTAATACCCCCCCTACACTCCTCGCCCCACCTGCCAGCTTTTTGCCTGTCCCATTGTTTATTTATGAGAACCCCCTCCTGCGGACGGATAATTGCATTGGCATGTGAGACGTAAGTAATTGCCAATGTTCCTCTCGCCCCTGCCTCTAACCACAATGCACTGCTGCCGCCTTCTCCGAAGACACTATTAATTGGACACATCTTCTGTTTTCAATTACCCTAATTGGTTGCACTTGTGAGTTCCGCAGTGGGCAGGAGGGAAAGGTGCATTTTTCCTCCTCATCCAACCTGCTTTGCACGCCACTGGAATTTTTATCGTCTCCCACTTCAACCCTGAAAGGCTTTTTTTTTGTATAGGTTTATTGTACGGTGGAGCCTTTTCCTCCTTCAGAAACGCAAAGTACAGCCAATTAATGCCTGATGGATCCTCAAGTGAACAAGGGCGTATTTTGATTCTTTTTTAATTCCCTTGAAAATCAACAGTGATTGACATCTGCTCTGTCCTTCAGCCCTCGCTCCGGTGCCCCGCCTCTGTCTTTGGTCCACGTCTGAGAGAAGGAGGATGAAAAGTATGAAAAGCACTTCATTCTGCTTTGAGGACTTCCTTGTGCGACCCGACTGGTGGTGAAAATGGAGAAAAATGAGGCACTAATGTTTCTCACGATGCAGATCCGCAGGCCGCGGTCGCCCTGAGGGAGGCGCTGGTGACAGTAGGCTGTCAGACAGTTATTGTGGCTTCCTTTCAGCGCATTCCTTCCACCAGTATTCCTCCAGGTAGCAGCATCACTGTCAGCAGCAGCCGCTCTCACGTAGGCCACCGTGGAGAGCCTGTCCCTGGGAAGCTCTGATGAATGGCCTTGATTCCTGGAACAATCTTGCTATGCCACTAAGACAGAGGAGAAATGTTTACTGAATGCTAGAGAACATTGTTCGTGTAGTAAGTGACACTTTTATTAAAGTTGCCAAGAAAAGTTTTTTTTGAGCGATACCACAGAATAACCATTTTTTTGTCTCCATTAAGAATCTTACAGTAGACAGTTTTCGTAAATGATATGTGTAAGAATGAGGAACCTTTTTAAAGTTTGAAGAACTTTAAAAAAGTTTTGTATCAGTTGTAGTTTTGTCCAAAGCCAAGAACCTTCTAGCAACCTTTATTTTTAAGTGTAATAAGATTACATGTGTCTGTTGTCATGGAAATTACATGGAGATTACACCTAAATGGTTTTTCAAGGGTTCTTTAGTAAAGGCAATGGATGCATAGAGAACCATGAAAAAGGAACATTTTAATGCATAAACGGTTCTTTGCCTGGTTAAATGGTTCTTCTCTATGATAGAAAACCTCTTGTAAATGGTACCTTTTGCAATAAATGGTTAGCACCAAAAAGGGTTCTGCTGTTGTTACAAACCAACAAATCTTTTTTGGTACCGGAAACCAGTTATTGCTAGGAGTGTAAATCTTAAAAAGGGGCCACAGGGAGTTCTTTGAGAGGTGACACAGAAGAACCACTTTTGGTTCCCTAAGAAACTGTGTTTGAAAAAGATATTAGTGTATGTGAAAAGCCTTTTGGAGGTTCTTTAAACTTGATGATGGTTTTAATATTTATTAATCTTAATATTTATTAATCTCATTTTCAAAAATGGTTCTCTGAGGAACCATCCATTGAAAGGTTTTTAAAACATCCAAAAGTGGTTCTTCTTCAGCATCGTGCAAAGAGCACATTGTCAATCCGCTTTGTATGTTATTTGTTGCGTATTGGGATCTTTCTGCCCACTTATGTGTCTGTCTTTGTTTGTTTGTGTACAGTTGGAATTCCGCAGTTGTCAAGATGATAGTTGTCTTCTCTCTGTCCAAAACTAAAGGCTTCCTCGTTTGCTGGATTTCAGTTTAACAGCGGGGAGTTCTGCTTTCTCTCCATGCGCTCATAACAGGAGTCTGCTCACACCGCTGTCAGCACCACGATCCGCCTCTTAAACACGTACCACCCTGGGCCTTTTGGGCTGGAACTCTTTGAAAAAACAGATGGGTGGATTTGGACGCTTCTGAGCATCTGCAAACTTTAAAGGATTCTTACACAGATCTGGAAAATTTGGAAGAGTGTGGAATTAAAAAGCACTCATTCCCAGGCCTAGAAAAGCATGGATTTGCAAACAAAAACAGCACATTCCAGATATGTTTTGTAAGAAGCGTTGATGTTCTTCTCCTGCTTCAGAGAAAAATAAAGCAAAAAAAAGCTGCAGATTCTCTTTATCTTCTGCTCTGACGCAATCTCTGTAATGCAAATCACATTTCCTGTTTCCCAGCGCCACGGTCATGACAACTGACTATAAAAAGTCTGGAAAAGTTACAAACGAAATATGAATTTAAAAAAGTCAAGATAAGAAAAAGGCAAGAACCACAATTTAGCACTTAACGTCGGATTGTATTCCGATTCTTTGTCTGCAGACCCAGAAATATTTGTGGCAGACCAGCACTGATGGTAACATGTTATAAAGTAACACGTTACAGTATTCAAATGACTTTTTCTGATAATGAGGCAATGTAACACGTTACAGTAGTGTAATTACTTTCTCCTCTAATAAGGTAATGTAATACATCACAGTAGAGTAATTGCTTTTTCCTGTAATGAGATAATGTAATGCGTTACAGTGGTGTAATTACATTTTTCTGTAACAAGGCAATGAAACACATTACAGTACTATAATTATTTACGGTACTGTAATTACTTACAATAAGGTAATGTAACATTTTACATTAGTCTAATTGCTTTTCCTATAATGAGGTAAAGTAATGCATTACTGTAGTGTAATTACTTTCTCCTATAATTAAATAATGTAAAGGTCAGTAGGTCAGTTGCTTTTTACTGTAATAAGGTAATGTAACACGTTACGGTACCGTGGTGACTTTTCCCTATGACGAGGTAATGTAACATGTTTCAGTGGTGTGATAATTTTTCCTGTAATGAGGTAATGTAGCACATTACAGCAGCATAATGACTTTTTCCTATAATGAAGTAATGTAACATGTTACAGTAGTGTAATTGATTTTTCCTATAATGAGGTAATGTAACATTACAGTTGTGTAATTACTTTTTCCTATAACGAGGTGATGTAACACGTTACAGTACTGTAATGACTTTTTCCTATGAGGGAGTGTAATGCACTACAGTAATGTAATTACTTTTTCCTATAAGAGGTAATCTAACACATTACAACAATGTAATTACCTTTTCCTGTAATGAAGTAATGTCACACGTACAGTTTATAAATTTGTAATCATTTTACTCATTAACGTAATAGTGTACAGTCGCCGACTTAATTATGATCAAATATTATAATTAATATAAAGCTCCTGTTTCTATTATTTTTTCAATGCATTGTTCCACCCCAAGATATCTGGAGGCTGCACCGCTTTTGAAAGTTGATCCTAGAAATGATCCCACATTCCTGGAACAGTACATAGCTCACTCCAGCACACCACTACAGTCGAGTTGTGGAATCAAGGCTGAGAGAAGGTTGGACGCTTGTTTTGTGCATTGAGAACACATGTTGCTCAGAGACCTTTCTCCACCACGTCCCCCTCTCCATCAGTTCCTCGTTGTACTGAAAAATGATTATATCTGTGCATTGCATGGAAAGGCATGAGGTCATTGTCTTCAGTCGGAAGACCCAGGGGACCCAGCTCCACACTCCCGCTGTTCTGTTATAAAGTCTTCCCTCTAGTGACCTATATACGTGAATGGGTATCCTCTCTTAGTTTTGTTAAACAGCGCTGATTTGCTCCTTTTTCTGCATACCAACGGCATGCTGTTTCCAATCAGGCCGTCTGTGGTCAGCTCTGTGTCTGGGAGCAATCGGGCCGACCCAGCACCCACAACGCCAAACCGGTGATGTCATTACCCTTGAAGCTTTTTTTTAATTCCTCTTTGCTTTGCCTTTGTCCTGGTAAGGCAGAGGCAGTCTATGTTTAAAAAAACTACAGTCCTGTGCAAAAGTATTAAGTCACTTTACAAAATGATACTTAAAGCTGTTTCTCAGTAAACAAATACAAGAACACAAGAACAAATACAAATAGCCCACATTCTAGATTTTCCTTGTAGTTTTTCCATTAATGTGTCATGATTCATTCATAATACGTAAGTGAAACAATTGTTTATGTCTTTTTATCCCTCAGTATTCAACAGGCTCTTTTTGTGATTGTGCCTTTAAGACTGTCATATGTAAATGACCTATGTTCTGATTGGCTGCCCTGTTTTGTGCCTAATTTAAAAACCTTTCCAGGCTGAAACTTCTAACAAGCTGTTGGGTCTGACGTCCTGTGGAATTTTAGAAGAAATACACTTTAACTACTCTGTATGGATGTCTAGATCCTTTAGAGATCTATATAATGATTGATTTCCTTATTGACAGCCAGGAACAGTATGTCGTTTAGTCTTGTTTCCCCAATTCTTTCACTCCAGTAGCTCTGCTACAGACCGTCTGCCGTAACACTCATCACTTCAGTGATAGGCAGACTAGATAGCTTAATATGAATGGGTGGTCATGTTTAAGTGTGTTTATATATGTGACATCACAACCATGATGAATACAAAATGGGTGGTTTCACATGTGGACTGTATGGGCTGACAAGTGGGGAGTACCTTTTCAATCCTTCTCATTTTTTGTTCTCAGTTTTTGTTGAAGAATTTGTAATGAAAAATAATGATGTATTTATGGTTGACAGATGTTTAAAAAACGTTCGAGTAGTTAGTGATATATTTATATCAGCTACAGGGGTTGCAGGAGGTGGCTTTGAGGAAACTCTGTCAATTGTTGCTCTTCGGATATAAAGGCAACACTAGAATGTTCTTCAACATGTAGAGTCGTCCGTTTTTTCTCTGGGTTTAGTTAAGGGGGGGGGGGGGGGGGGGGGGGGGAACCACACACCCACCCTTCAGTCACAGTTTGGATACAGTGGTCTTGTATGACAGTAGTAACTCATATCAGCAGCTTGTATGACCTCATCTTCAGAAGTACGGTCCAGCAGTTAGCCAGCTAGCTGCAGGTCACTGACGCTTAATGATGTTACATGATCCAAACAATAATTGCGAAATGCAACATTACCATTATACAGCTTGTTCTTCATGTTGCACCTTTTTCCCATCAGTCAAGTGGAGCATGGTGGTCTACTTGGCTCTCGTTTCAAAATCAGAGTCAGGTGGTGCAAACATGTAGGGCTGAACCACATCGATCCTGCCTGCTGCGTGGGCCATCTTTAGCAGCTGGGATTGTCACTCATCACCACCACTGACACCTCATTATTTTTGTTGCCAGGGAGATTCCACTGTCAATCATTATGCGTGTTGACACACCCTTAAAGTTCTGAGTAAGCCGCAGTCTGGAATGTTTTGGGCATCAAGGTACAATTAAAGTGTATGAATATTCATACATTTCTTGGATATAACATTGTTAATTTTTTAAATTTTATATACTACATTGATCCCAGAAGAAATTACTTGAGTCCTTTCCATTCACCTGAGAGAAGCAGTGGGCTGCCGACAATGGCGTCTGGGGAGCAGTGTATGGGGACAATACCTTGCTCAAGGGCACCTCAGTGGTGCCACTGGCAGTACTGGGATTCGAACCCATGACCTTTCGATTGCAGGAGCAACACCTTAGCCACCCTACAACATATTTTCACTTTAAAAAAATAATGAACATTTGATACATGTAAATTAACGCTGTTTCCTTTAGTTTTCTATTGTATGGGTCTTTTAATAAAATTGGTTGTAGTTTAATGCCTGTCACTGTGTTATCCTTACCATTTCCAAACTTTACCTTGAGGCAGCCTAGTATTTGTAGTTAACACTGGTTCATTGGTTCAGCTAATTAGTACTTTAAGCTAATTTACATGGTGAAATTAAACCAATGCATTCAATGGCCCATTTGCATCAATTATGATCGGAACCAAACCATCTGACATGATATCAGTAAAAACAAAATGTTGTAACTTTTACTGGATTCATGTTTATTTGTGTTTATGCTATTGCTGTATCTTGTTCCACAAAATAGATCCTGAAAGTATCATAAGACTTTTTTTGCGGCCATTTAGTGGCTGCTTTTCCGCTGGCTTCTTTGACTGCTTTGTTCTCCTATGTTGATCACGGAGAGATACGCCTCTCGTCCGGCTCTTCAAGCAAAAACATTGTTTTTTCTGACCCCCCCTTTACTGGTTTATTTATATATTTTACTCATGGGCATGTTTCAGATCTGAGTCATTACAGGGGCCGGTGACGGTCGCCTAGCCGATTGTGCACAAACATCAGAGTAACAGGCACAGCATGCAGCCGAGCAAATTAATCCAAATGAACACATTTGACGCAAACACAGCAACTGCCAGCCTCGACTTGCTTATTCTCCCTCCGCCGTCGGAACCTAAAACCGGGTTTAATGAGATGATCTCTGGATTGGCCTCTCTTTACGAGGGAGGGTGGCGGCTAATGAAATTCAGAGTAGGATTTCTCATTAATTTCCACACCAGTCACGTAACTGAACTGGATGTGAATGGGAATCCTTTGACTCAGCAGTGGGCTGTGCTCTTCAGGCTTAGACCCATCCAGTCATACAGAGTCGAGTGAAGTCAGGGCACAGGCATCAAAACAGTCTTCTGTCACTGAGGCAGACCAGCCTGACTGCACAGACCTCCGCATTCCTCTGCTCCATGTGAATCCGTTCTGGGACTCTATTACCACTAAGAGAGAGTGTTTCGTTTTGGAGGCTGAGGGGGAGGCACAGGAAAAATCTGTAAGTCTGCCCAGTATTCTCGACCTGTTCACTACCAGAACCAGGAAATGGGCTGATAACATCACCACTGACGGCCTTACATCCTGCATCCATCATTTATTTCAGCTCCTCCCCTCAAGCAGACACTTCAGTCTAATGGGGGTTTAAACACCCAGAACCCTTTCTTTCTTTAGTGTTTGCCACATCTGTACTGTACGCTCGATTGCCACAAGCAATGATTTCCCTGCACACTGAACGGAACAGAAAACTCACTGACTCAAACCCCATTTGTAATGGAAGCCACTGGGCATTTGCGGATTCAATAAATGCAAAAGATTTTTAAAAAGATTCCCAGAAATTCCCAGGTATTTAAAGACGTGATGTTTACCCTGATTCTCCAGTCTGTGCTGATTGGCTCTAATTTTTTGCCTCCTGATCGAGTTTCAGATTAGTTAAAGTTGACTCCAAAAGAGTTTCATCATTTTGCTAGACCTGTAGCAAATTGGCACTGTTTTGGCTACATTAAGTGGAGGTGGAAGTGAGTCGAGGGTCCACTCCACCACAGGAGTCGAGAAAACAGATCACGTTTCAGGCCCTGTTCATATCTGGTATTTACATGGGTCCTGAGTGATCTGATCACAAGGTACAACCAAAAAGCACAGGCATTTACACCTGGCATTTTGAATGTGCCTCCAGTGACCACTTGTGATTGGATTTCTTGCGTAATAGACCCTTTTTCATACGAACTGGAAATATGCAGATGACGGGTAAAACAAGTTCTGCCCTTCCCGTCCAGAAATACCAGCATTTTTGAAACCCAGCTTTTTCTATCTCATTACTGCCAAGACTGAAATTTGAGGATGTGTCCAGGATGGTTGGAGAGCTCTCAACAATGTGGGAGTCCAAGTTGAACAAAGGATATGAATTCTTTATGGAGGTATTCGTTCATGGACATCAGGGTAGAATTACGTTATTGGCACTGAAGTCTGTGTATCCTATTTTCACTTTTAATATATTGCATTCCATCCAGCTGTTCTATAGTGTAAAATGATGATGAAACAGTTGTAGATGTTGTTACTGATAGTTAGTTTTTGCTTGTGTTAACAACATAGCATACCGGCAGGGGGGCGTGCCATGTAGCCATGGTCCATAACTCTACTGCAGACCTTTTTCACAGCCAAGGACTCCAGTGAACGAACATCTGCTCCCTGCTGAACGCTTGCCCTCTTGAATACCGACAGCCTTTGAGGGGGAACATGAAGTCTGTTCCACTGAAAGCGGCTGGGAACAGCACTGACTTTCAGGTGGGAACCAACCTCAGTGTAATCTACTGCAGTGAAATGCTGATGACAAATAAAAGTATGACAAAATGTATTCCTCATTGCACAACACCATTTTTCCTCTATTTGTTGTCAGCTGGAAAGCCATGGAAACTGAGGTAGGATTATTTTTACTTTGACTCGCAAAGCTTTCGGCAATCATCGTTATGTTACCGGGAGGACAGTCACCTGGTAATGAATACTTCTGGTGAAAAAGAACCGGATATATAGCTACTTTACACTGGAGCAAGAGTTCTGTGCACATTTACTATGTCACTCTCCTGTTCTCCTTGTTTTGAGACCGAAATGCCCTGACTCGTGCTTCATTTGCCTGCCTTGCCTAACTTGTATAGCAGACAATTACCAACAGTCTCACAACTGTTATGAATTTTCCGGCTAGGACAAGGACGTGGTTGATACGGCGGGTAATTTGTTACTGTAGACGATGCATTAAATCACTTTAACATTCATACTACAAATGTTACGTTGTAATATGCGCTCTTGACCATCTCTGCAAGTGGTCCAAGAGATCAGATTCCAAAGCATTTACTCTCCTTTTCAGAGTAAACGACGACTAAATCAACATCATCAGCGAGCGCATCATTTGTTTTACTATCTGTGTCTTCTAGTAATGACAGTATGTGTGTTCATGTGAGTTTGGTTTAGTTCCCCAACAACGTATGAGCAGTGCCATTTGTAAGTTTCCCAATACAAACAGTAGAAAAATGGCAGAACATTGTCTTTTTTCCAAGGAGAGAGGAGAAACATTGCTGATTTTTTGAAAGGGGGTGAATCTTCTTAGCAACAGCTTTGGTAAGATTTTGGTTAGATCTTTTACTTTCACATTAGTAGAATGTTGTAGTTTGAAATTTGTGTGCTGTAGTCCCATATTTCCAGTGTTAAAAGGCATAATTCAGGAACTGTGCGCTGATTTCTGTTCTTTTCAAGTCAGTGGGCCTCTGATGTACAGGAAAATGCGTCAAACTGTGACTAATATGACACAGATGTTACAGGAAGAGATAAGGTAGGGAAATATTCTTTTAATATGCAGAGTAATGTCTGTGGTACTGCCATGCTGCAGCACTATTTTAAATCAGTATGTTACCTGTTATCTATCTACATACTGCACTTATATACTAAATACACTAATTTTATTTAAATGTGACATAGACATACATTATTATAACCAATGACAGAATAGATACCTCCGCGTTTGTGTGTCAGCGTGTAGAAAGGAATGAGTGTGTATGTGACTCGACAGTGAGCTGTGAAATCAAAGCAAAATATATGCAAACATTTGAGGCCGAAAAAGCCCAGTTGTGGTTCGGGAAATGCAGGTGCGCCTGCCCAAATGGACAGAGGAAGTGGTGCTCGACTAATTTGCCAGTCTCTTTGCTGGATGTCTATTAAATGGTGCTACTAAACATTTACCCAGTCATTATTCCTGCAGTGCTCCTCTCCTCATTTAGCATAATTAACAAGAGTGCTTATTAAAAGGCTAACCTAATAGACTCGCGCTGCTCTTATCTTATTGCACTGTACCTTATTGTTCTAGAATTACTGGCTTCGCCAATTCCCTGCCCCCCGATTCGCTTCAGATTCGGCCTTACCTGAGAGCTAATTACGTTTGTTACAATTATATCCGAAGTGCTTTCGAAGGAACTCGTTTCTTAGCTCAAGGTTGCTTCTAAGCGCTGGTTTGCAAAAGTCCCCAGCTCTGGGAGCCATAAAAAAAAGTATTGCAGAAACCCCTGCCTTCCCCACTGTGTCATATTAAAAGATCATATACATCTTGAATTACCATCTGAATCCATAAATTATGGCTTGAAATTCTGATAAACGATACAGCAAGAGTCAGGAGGGTAATCTGAGCTTTGAAAGTCAATCTCTCGCCATGTAGCTGCCAGAAACCACTCAAGATGAGGTTTACAACTTCCAAGTGTAAAACTATTTATTGCCGACTGAAAGGAGAATCTTGAGATCAGGGGCTTTGGCTTTGGGGAGAAAAAAGAAAGAAAGAAACGTCTTGATGAACTGAAGTGTTCAGGCTGAACAAATGGAACCACTCTGGGCTCTGGGAAGTGAGGTGTCTATAAAGAAGTGAATAAGGTGCACCTGGAGTCCAGAACTCAACTGGTGCCACAATAAATAAAGCATGGCTTCTGGCTTCTCTCTCTCTCTCTCTAACTCTCTTTCTCCCTCTCTCTCCCTCTCTCTCTCTCTCTCTCTCTCTCTCTTGTCCTATTCTTTTTTTCCAGCATTGGTTCAGAAGTTATTAGACTTGATGCAGCCTGATCATGACTGACGCAAGCTTGGGATATGGAAGATTTTTGCAATGTCAGCCCTTTATGTCGTGATTAATGGTTTGAAAAAACATAAAATAAAGCACATGGCCACTCTATTTTGTTTATACTGATAACCAGATACATACATAAAATCATAAATCTCCCAGTTTGTGTGCACCATTTACATAGCAGTGTTTAAGAAAGAAGCCTTACTATCTACCTACTTCTTGTCTACCTTATGTGTTTGCTTTATAAGTAGCCTTTCATTGCCCATTATCTAATTTATAGTTGTGCCTCTATGGAAATCTGGCAAGTTTAGCTTAAACACAGACATGAGAAGCTCATAGCAGGCATGCAACTAATTTATTCGTTATTCTTTATTGCAGTTTATTCGTTATTGCAGTTTTGCTTCATTTCGCTTTGACCACCCGTTGACCCCATCATTCATCCATAGCGAGGGCTGAATACAGACCTGTTACAGTGAATACAATGATTAATGACAACCTGTTAACAGCAACAGACATGGATTTCAGAAATAGCACACGTTCGTACACTGGAATACTGGAGGAATATTTTTGGTGGTCTCCACTAAACTCTGAGCAAATCAAAACGATGTTAGCACAGAGCAGCCAATACTGTAAAGCTTTTTTTGACACTGAAATCTGACGCTAGAGTCCATCTTTAAAGAAAAAAGGAAAAGATTAATGTTTACTGGAAATCTTTTAGTCTGGGGTGTTAAAGCATTGGGCATAGTAAAAGCTAGAATAACAGAGGCTACCTCTTCAAATGAGCTGATCACTAGTTCAATGCTGGGGAGGATAGGCCTACCTGGTTTTGAAAATGAAATGAAAACAACACCTTTCTCCAGATGATCAGAATAGTGTATGTCTGAATGCCATGTTTTCCAGTAACACCGTTTTACCATCTCTTATGAGTAGTAAGCAAGGCCTTCATTAACTGAGTGTTAGACGAGGGAAAACGCTGATGTCTGCAGAGCTGGGCCTGCAAGGAACCCGGTCTGACATGCCTGACATGTAACACCTTTTATTCATGTGCAGCTGAAGGACATATTTGAATCATGTAAATTTAAATCTCATTCTTTCTGTCTCCATTTAATAATTTTTTGCTCGTTAACACTGAAACAACTGCTTTTTACATTGGATGAATATTTCATGAGGAACTAACAGAAATGGCCCAAAATGAAAAGCCAACGTCCATTATTGTTAGGAACATGAACTTCTACAAGGTTTTGTAATGGCATTGTCAGTAGGAGTGTTACTTGGGCGGTTCCACAGAAACACACTCGGTTAAGTGTAGAAAGTTTTGATAACGTGATTATATCAGGCGTGAGTCAGTGGCGCATGTTTTGCGCTTTTTTTTTGCGGTATTCTCTGAGTGGACACCTCCCTCCGCAAATGGATTACTCCCCGAGAATTTGAGGGCACCGATTAGTTTTATCCATTACAGTACATTTGTGTATCCCACCATAATTGCTCTCACAGCAGGCAGTGGAAACACTGAGTTCTACTCCGGGTTTGTGTTACAGGCCTGGATGGTCTTCCATTTACATTAATGGGCCCCATTTTCCTCCGTAAAAGCCTTGCCCGTCCATTTTATACATCAGAGCCACCTCCGCCAGCCTGTAATTCCAAAATGCCGGGCGCAGGACTCCTCGCTGTCTTCTCAAGCCGTGCTGACAACACCTCTCATTTCAGTTTTTTGACCTGTATGTGTGCAAGAAAAGCTCTGATAGATGTTTGGCAGGCATGTTGTGGCCCTTCTTTTATGGTGCTGCCAAATAGCATCCCCACTATATTGCTCAAAGACAAGACTCAGGTACAGAAAATTGACTTGACCAGTATTTACAGCGAGCTTCCTAGTGAAGATAGATGACCATGAACCTATTTACCTAATATATAATTTAATACATGAATCAGAAAGGCTGTGTTTTCAACAGTTTCAGCATAGGATTATCTATATTGGCCTTCCCCACTTGCTTGTTGATGCCGACAGTGAAAACAATGATGCACCGAGCTGACTTTTTTCAAATGTGTATTCAAATTACACAATTTCCAGATAAAATAAAATAACACCAACACAGTTTTGTCTTTCAGTTCACTTTATTAACGTAGTAATGGAGTAACTATATTTCGTTCATCATTTGAAATCATGATTTCAGTGTGTTATGTTTTACAGTGTGGTAAATCTTTAAAGAGGACGTATACAAATAATTAATTCAAAAGATGCAAAGAATTTAAAAGCAGCAGCATTCGCTCCATTTATTCCTCTTTATTCCATTCTAAATCTAAAGTGCCGGCTTAAAGATGGCAATTAAGCTAAGTGGGTCATTTAGTCATCTAATGGTCATTTTGCTGCCGAACCATTTTTGCACTAGCTTATTAGCTCTTTTATTATGGCAGAAAGTACTTTTACAAAGGAGTTTTATTATTCAGTGTTTTAATGCAATATCAATTCTGGTGCTGGCTTGTTTTAGTCCCAGTTTATTCAGTATTTTATTATCATAAAAATGCAGACTTTTATTCCTTTATGGTTTTAATGTCCATTTAACTTTTGTCCCATTTTAGCATTGTCTTATTAGGCCTCTAATTTCTACAAAAAATGACTCTTATTAAGGAGTTTTGGCCTGAACAATACCAGAAATTATGGGACATTTGGGAGTGAATTTCCGTCGTTCTTTAATGTAGAAAAAAACTCTAGAAAATAAATAAAATAACCAACACTTTCCTTTCTCTCCGAAGGCAGAATGTTTGGGGTAAATCTCCTCTGCCTCTGGCATTTGTCCTCTCAGACGGTAACTGAGGCTGTCTAATCTAATCCCACGTCCACTCCCGCGCAGTCTCCTCCACTATGAGGAGGCCTAATATAGTTGGCATGAGTCGCTGGAATCAGACGGTAATTAGATTGACCTGTTCATGATGCACATACACCATGCCGACTCATACACACAGTCTCTGAGGTTCTGCGGCGAAGGAACGGGACATATTAACTCCTAGATGACCGCTACTGGGTGGCTGTTGCAGTTCAGTGAGCCCTGAAGGTGAAGCTAAATAGTGATTGGCCATAGCATAAGACTTCAATTCAATCACAGACAATGACATGTTAAAATCATTCAGGTTTCTCTTATAATTGGTTAAAATCAGGTTACGTTTTTCTTCAGTGTTCAAATAATGAATGATACATTAAATATTGTGGTATCATTGATATCCCCTTTTCACAACACAGACACGCTCACACACACACACACACACACACACACACACACACCCACACACACACATACACCACACAAAACGGTTGCATCCTGAAAGAGTCTTATTCAGTTATTTATCTTAAACGGTAATTGCAGCCATTTTTCTACAATTCTACATAATCGCATATTTAAGATGCAAAAAAGTCATTCAGACTGGTTTCATGTGAGCTGCTCCATTCTAGAGAAACTTACTAAATTGTTCACAGTGGTGGTGACTGGAACCAGACGTCTGAGTTTAATGGCAGGAAATTATTACATTCAAATTATTATATTGAATAGATTTCAATCTTTTCAGGCTGCCTGATGCCTAAAACATTGTTTTACTATAAGCTCTCTTCCTGAAACCTTTTAAATCCATTATGCAGAGGGACAGATGCAAGGTGTTGCAAGGCAAAATAGTTTCTAAAGAACTTTTTCAGACTTACCATTATATTACCTTTAAGAACATATGAAAACTTAAAGAATATGTAGGTTTAAGATAGCAATAAAGTTGTTTGTGGATATCACGACCCCTTGTTCAGTATCACCAGCACTGTAAAGAAATCGGAGTCAGTTAGTTTATCTACATCCTACCACCCTATCTCAGTGAATGATGATGAAATTTTAACGTTTGGTGGAATTCCCCTTTAAGGCACATCTTTCTCAGCTTTAAGTTATTCGGTAAGTATGAAACTAACATGTACAGTACTGTGGAAAAGTCAAAAATAATGTTTAAAAACTATTTAGATAAGCAGTGAGTGTTTTTTTTTCACATGAATATTACTAAATATTCTAAATAAAACTAAAAAGAATAAATACAAAGAACATTATACGGTAAATTGTGATTTTATGTTCAGTATATCAGTGTGTTCCTTGTGGAAGCTCAGTATTACTTGTAGTTTCCATCAGAAACCTGGTTTGACTCAATCAGTACTTCATGAAATTAAACCAGGTGAGCTGCTGAATATCACAAATCCAAGCAACGGCTGGAGGCATCGAGGAGAAATCTGGAACCGAACCTGTGTTCTCGTAAAATAGCTGCTTTTTTAACAACAAAATACATCTTGATACTTTTAACTGATTTCTTGTTTGTTTACATTCTATGGTAGTGAGGCACTTTAATTATCACGCGCTGATAAGAATGGCTTTAAGCAATTTGCATAGGTGCCTAAGATTTCTGCACAGTACTGCATGTATAGCTATTAAAGTAAGAGACAGAAGTGTAATTCATTGTCATTTCAGAGGTTAAATGAATTGGGCTGACAGCTAGTGGCCAGCCATTATCATGATGCCTCTTGCACACTTCTGATTCACCCAGTTTTGGGATGTGAGGTTGGCTGCAGTACCCTTTGGCCTCAACAGGGGGGGGCACACAACAAAGATCATCAAAGCCAGGACTTAAGCTTTAAGTAGGGCCGCGTGCCCTGAGTCAGAGGAGAGGGCAAAACTGCTGTTCATTTAATACACACATCTGCAAGCAGTAGACCCCCATGACCAAGAAACACTGGAAACATTTCACCCATTGATTAAACAATTACGGTCCCATATTCACTCTTAAGCCGCTGTAAATGCTTTAATTATGTTAAATAGAAGGTGAACAGATGGGATTGATTACGGAGGCTTTGGCTTGGTGACCCATTCACAAACTAAAAAGCATAAGTACACCGAGAGATTGTCCTTAAGCACTGTGTCGAGCATAATGCCGACTGAAGAACTGCAGTTACTTCCATTCGCTCTTAATCCGCTCGCAAAGTCCTGCTTTGAGGCAGACATTTGTCTGCGTTGGGTGTATCGGAGTGTGTGAGTGTGCACACACTTCAATTAAGTACATCTGTATAAGCACATATTTTACTAACTGCACTATATTTCTCTTTAATAACAGCAATCATTTGTAGGATTTTAACTTGTCACATTACGGCTTCCAGTCCTAATTCAGGAATGAGGCATGCAGACTTTGTTTCACAAGCTTGCCTTGTTATTTGCCCCATTATAAGACTCAAGTGAGGTGAAAGTTATGATGCCAAGTCAAAGAAGCTGGTCTTAAAGGCAGCTCCAGGTTTTCCATTACACCAGTGCCAATAGGTATTTAAAGTTTATATCAGGGCTTCGTAAAGGGACTTTGTGAACTTCACACACCGCATGAGGGGCCCGACTGCCTTCACTTCTGTAGCCACTTTAGGATAGAGCTGTGGTTTCTGTCTGTGACACTCAGGAACAAGAGGCCAGCGGTTTCTTCAGTCACAGCTGCCTTTGAAAGGCTGTATGGAAAGGCTAATGCACGCACATAGGCTAGACACACACACACACACACACAGACACACTTGTATTTACACAATGTGAGATTATGCATACATCTGGTACTCAAAGGTTTGGAATCACTTACAGTAATTGTTGTCTATTTAGTGGATACATATTAAACTTCTGTTTTTACAGAAATACAAATGAGTTGAAGGTATAGAGTGGCAGCATCAGAACAGAATCGTTTTATAGATGAAACTGGAACATTTTTCAAATTTTAAATGAAGTGAAAATAGGATAAGTTGAACTTGTTGTTTAGGATAAGTGGCTTGGACAATGAATGAATGAAAATGGTGATTACAAACTATATTTTTATGTCTTTCACAAATACCAACTGGTGTGCAGTGACAAAGCCTTTAAATTAGATCACTAATTAAAGAGAAACAAGAACTTTGTTATTAATGATAAGCACAATTCATCAGATCATAATAAGTCAAAAAGTAAAAAGGGTCCAATATTTGGTCCAATCTCAGGTTTGGAAACATCCTAAGTCTCATTCATCAGTAACTACCTGGGCTACAATGCAAACTGAGTTATATAAATATGAAATAGAAGCTTGACCTTCTGTCAACAAGTCCTGGCCATTTCAGGGGCTAATGAACATCAATTATTCCAATATTTTTTATTAAGGCAGAATTGAACCATTGCTATTGGTTCATTCATCATGAAAAGAAAAGCACGCATTTACAAATAACAATGTAAAGTATTAAAAACTAAATTAAAAACAAATGACATTATTGTGTTATTAATTAATTTTTTGCCCAAAAACTTGAAACATGGAGTGCTTATGATACACGCAGTGCTTAATATAAGACACTACAGGCAGAAATGAATGACTATTTAGTCCTGTCAGTCATTTTTATTTAATGACAACTTAGCTCTGCCCACACCTGACACAATCATGTCATGTATCACAGAAAAAACAGAGTTACCTGCAGAATCGAACTAGAACATCCAAATATGTAGCAACTGCATACCTACAAAAGGAGCATGTTTTCTCCACTCTTAAAATCAGATAAAGCAGATTTTCTCTACATTCAGAAGTAAAACCTCAGCTTCTTCAATTCTTGCAGTCCTGCATTAACTGGCCATGTGATATCTATTGTTAAATACTGCAGTCATTAATAATTCGATAAAAATAATACAAAATAATACTTCACCCATAGTGTCTTGTCTTAGAATAAAGCACTTTACAAATTCGGGACCATTTGGATGGCCCTAACATTACACACGTGTGCTGAAATTGCTGAACACACACACACACACACACACACACTGATCTATGCTAACCTCTGCTGAGATAATCCCAAAAATCCAGTCAAAAGTTTTTATGGAAAATGAAAACATAAAAGATATATGAGAAGTTTATAAATGGCTTCGACTTTATGAAATGCAGGTGTGTTATATTAGATTTTGTGATACTGTGTCATTTCTGATTCAGAGGATTCAGAACTGCAGGAGTGTAATGGTTATCTCATTTACACTGGGACTCAATTACACCAAGACTAAGCCTGCTGTCTTATTCCGTGTGTGTGTGTGTGTGTGTGTGTGGGTGTGTGTGTTGCATCCCTCGACCATCACAGAGCTCCAAGAAAACCTCTGCTGCTGCCCGGTTTGAGAACGGTCCCGTTTGAAGCTTTATTAAAAAGGTATGGCTGCTCCCTCCAGGATTGTTTTACACACCCCGTGGTTGCTGGCGTGTGCTAGGGATCGTTTCTGGAAAGAAAAAACAGATGTGGCCTCTTCTCTCCCCTTTACCCACATCTCTCCTCAGGCCTATATACATTTCCAACTGACTGCTTTTCACAAAGTCACCCGTTATGATGACAGATATATTTTTCAAACATTGTAGGGCCTTGTCAAATGATTGCTGTGTATTGTGTGTGTGAGAGTATGTGTGGGGTGGGGGGGTTGTACGGTGGGGTGGCTGGAAATTAACTTGCGCACAGTCCATTTGCAGCAGTGCTAACACGGCATTTCAGGGCTTTTAATAATGACTTTCAGCGGATGCATTTGAATGCTGACTGATCTAATGCTGCTCTGGCTGGACATAAACAAGAGGACAATCAACATGGCTCAGCTGGGATGAGGGGGAATGCATTAGTCACACCGCCTCCTGCTGGCCAAGTCATGGTATGGAGCTGGGGAATGCAGGCCACACTCACTTTTACACTTGAATAGCTCAGATTTTTTACTCAGATCTGAACTTTCAGTCTTGGCAGTTCACATCCGTTTTTGAAAATATTATGACAGCATCTGTCATAATACTGTAATCATTCAAACTAGTACTGTAACTGCTTTTTTAACTACACTGAATGTTGTCCTGTTGTTTCTCATGTGTTTCTCTCTTTGCACTCTATGTGTTCCTGTCCTGCCTGCACTTATGTAGTCTTGTGTTGTTTCTGTTTTTGTTCTTGTGTTGCGCCGGGGTTCTGGAGGAACGTTGTTTTGTGTACTGTGTCTATGGCTTAAATGACAATTAACTTACTTGACACTGACCTGCATTTCATCATTAAGCTGCTGCTGACCACCTCTAGTGGTCCCTATGACCTTATATGAAAGTGCTTAAAGATCCGTTTTTTAATGCGTCTACACAGCTCTGAAAAAAGGATCTATGTTAAATTTAGTCAAAAGTGCCTCTACAACCCAATGGTGTGATGTACACTGGATAAAGTGATGCTTTGAATCTACTTGTTTCAAATGTGTTCATCATGTCCCAATGAATAATAAAACATAATACATCAACGCAGTTTGTTTTGTTTGTTGCCAGTTCCCAGCTGTTAGCTAGGTCTATCGCACAGTGCTACCAAGGTGTGAGGATGAAGGCTAGCGTGTGATTCCTAGAAGAAAGGTAAAGTCAGTCACTGCATCGTTTTGAACTGCCTCTAATGCACCATTACTGGATGGCTCAACACGCTTGGAGGAGAACACTAACTGCTAGTTCTGTTACGTTAGTTAAAAGGCATCTGTGCTAACTAGGATCATGCTGAATAACGGGGGAGAAGGAGGACTACCTAACTACCAAGAAAAATGGTGTTTTACATGAAAAAGTATATAAAATATAACAATAATAACAATATTGAAATAATATTAATCAAATTAATAACACTATTAATAATTATTATTTTTATAACTTATTATTGTATTTTAATAACAGATTAACAGCAGCCAAATCATGTACAGAATTATGCATTACATTGCAGTAATGTATATTAATGTACATATTCAAATCAGATGATTTTTTTTTGCACCCTCGTGTCTAAATCAGCACAAAACAAATACCCACGCTAACTCACATGCTAACCCAGCCACAGACCTGCCCACTCTGCTTACCTATACATTCATCCTCCTTCTTTCTAGTCAACAGGTGACTGTGCAGCTCAGGTGCTTGCATGTCCTAGAGGAGGCCTCACAGTTGGGGGTGCGACAGTCGTTTACAAAACCATTGCCCTCTACCAACTCCTGTAACCCCAGAACTGATGTAATTGGCCTCATAAAGCCTTCAGGAAGAGAGGGTGGGTGGTTGGGGAGAAATATGACCTGTGACTCAGACGTCTGCCCTTTGCCACGGCTGTAATGGAGAGATGAGCCTCTGCGAGCTGTGCACCAGGCTCATTGATTGCACATGACTGTCAGCGTCCAGACAATTCTCGTACTGTTATTTATCTATGTGCTGTCCCCCTCAGCTGCTAGAGTGAGTTATGGGCTGAGACCTGTGTCACTGCAGTCTGTGCATATATATAGTGAGGCTACAATTCAGCATGATGGGTCCTAACATAAAGCAGGGCCTGTTTCCTCTTGTCACATTTCTGCAGAGAGTGTTTTTGGACTTAAAGGGGAATCTCATCTACTTTTTAAAATTTCTGCGTAAGTAAATTTTTAAGATTGAAAAAATAATAATAATTGTGAGTTAAATAATAATTGTGTAAGAGTGGTTTAAGGTGAAATACCCCACTCTAAAAAGTAAAGAGTTAGAAAAAAAAGTAAAGAGTTAGAATGCCTCACAGCAGTGAGGACACAGACCAGCCGTCTAAATAGGTTAAAGTGGAATTTCACAGATTTATGCATAATTCAGTGTCTGTAAACAGATTTAAACAAAGTTACTCAAAGCGGATTGAGGTGAAAAGTTCTGTCCTGTAGAAATGCTTTATTGTATAGAAACTTACTGACTCTGGTCCAAATATATTTATTTATATAAAAAATGTATTTACTACCCAAAACAACTTGTGAACCTATACGTTTTTATATGTAATGTTGCTAGTAATAAAATAGTAATAGAATTCACTGGGAGCTATTTTGACTCTAAAATGTACCACACATTACACAAATGGTACTCAGTCCATTGCCTGATTCTTATTTCATTGTTATATGATAGTTTACGAAAGTATGTTTTGTGCTTAAAGGTACATACAGTTACCGCAATTTTATCATTATCACCAATATATATAAAAACTCATCAAAAATTACTTTTAGCTTCACAGATTGTTTTGGATGGTGAACAAAATGGCCATTTTTGTGCATATATAAATGGTACACAATAGCGAAAAGTATTGACTCATATACATACACACATACACATAGATACACACACACACACACACATATATAAATATATATGTGTGTGTGTGTGTGTGTGTGTGTGTGTCTGTGTGTGTGTGTATGTGTAACTTTTCTCTACAGTGTAACATTTCACAACAATGACTGAATTACTTTATTTACTGTGTTTCAGTGACCAAATTATGCAGAATTTTTGAACATTTTGAAACTCCAGCATTAATTGCAATTGCATTATATGCCCATTATATTATATTCCACACACTGTTTGGATAAAATGTGTCCATGCAACAATTTATTTTGCTGAGTATACTGCAAACCTGCATAACATAACAGGACTTTCACATAGGTGCCTTTGTTTCTCGTCCCATTTTTTTCCACAAACCACATGCCTTGGGCGAGAGAAGATGCTATTAAAGTGAATTAGAATAAGACTTCCATGCTGTTTGTTTTGCCCAGTTCCCACGTCTTGATTTTTTTTTTTCTGTATTGTTGAGTTGGCATTCCTTTGCCTGTGGTAGGCTATAGTCATTTCAGGAGGCTCTGCCACAAGTTGTCTACTGCCCCTAAGCCCATGCATATATGCATAAAAGCAGCTGAAACTTTTATAAGTGTGCACCATTAATCTCTGTGCCATTTTTAAAAAGCGGGGAATTAAAGTTTCATTTATAGTTTTCTCCCCCTCCCGCCCTTTCCTTGGCTAGCCCCGTCCACCAGCCGCTACCCTAACAGTTAAATATTTATCAGTGCTGAATCACACATTAGAGCATCTATGCGTCTGCTCTCTGACACAGTCAAAACAAAAGCACTCCACGGTCCACTCGCAGCAGCCACCGCAGCAAGCAGGCCTGCTTCTCAAGCTCTGCCTGTTTCACAGATAAGTCCAACTGATTATGAAAAAGTAGACCTAAAGCAAAAGTAAATTAATGCTCCATAAGAGTCACACAGCTGTATATTTTTTTACTTCGAAAGTATAATTTATTTACTTCACAAGCAACCAAGGACAATTATAATACCAAGTATATTCTTATTATCAGAATAATCAATAATTATAATACATCTTAATACATTAAATGAATATTATTTACATTTTATTTTACTTAATTAGAAATTGAGAGCTTATTTGTTTTTATGTAAATTCCAATTTACATAATGAACTTTTTCTATTTAATTAATTTTTATTAAATTAAGTTTTAATGCATAACCTAAATACACTATATGGACAAAAGTATTGGGACACACCTTAATTATTGAATTCAGGTGGCCCCTTACTTCCAGTGAAGGGTTATCTTAATGCCTCAGTATACCAAAACATTTTGGACAATGGCATGCTTCTAACTCTGTGGACACAGTTTGGGGAAGAACCTTTTCTATTCCAGCATGACTGAGCCCCAGTGCACAAAGTAAGCTCCATTAAGACATGATTGGATGAGTTCGGTGTGGAAGAACTTGACTGGCCCACACAGAGCCCTGACCTCAACCCCATCCAACACCTCTGGGATGAACTGGAACGCAGATTGTGAGCCAGGCCGTATCGTCCAACATCAGTGCCTGACCTCATAAATGCTCTACAGAAAGAATGGGCACCAAATCCCACAGAAACTCCAAAATCTTGTGGAAAGAAGAGTGGAAGCTGTTATAGCTGCAAAGGGGGGCCGACTCCATATTAAAGTCTATGTATTTGAATGCATCGTCATTATAGTCCCTGTTGGTGTATTGGTCAGGCGTCCAAACGGAAGTGAATGCTCTCTAGCATTTAAATCCCAAAAACTTTTCACGCTTGACTCTGTGTCAGGGCCCCTCCCCCGCCCCGAGCGGCCGCTTCTCGCTTTGTGATTGGTTGGCCGCGCCGTCACTCAGCAGGCGGGCAGCACACGGAGAGTGAGAGCGGAGGGGGGGGGAGCGGGCTGACTCGGGTGGGAGAGTAAACGCTGTCGGTCGGTTTTTCCTCAGAGTACGCACGGAGCCGCTGTGTGGAAGGGCGGCCAGCAAGGTAAACACGCCGCTGCTGAATGAAACGCCACGGAAAGACTCAACTTTAATGAGTGATGCGTCCTCCCCCCCCCGGCCCCTCCATCGTGGTTTGGCACCGAGCCGGCACCCGCAGGACCCGCAAAGGAGGCAACTTTCAAACCACAACAACTCGGAGAGCTCGGTGAAGCGGATGGCACACACGGAGTTCTCCCTCTAACATCTTTCCTGTACTATTAAAGAGGACAAAAACTGCTTTTTTGCTCGTTTTGTCAGGATAACGTTGCTCTGTGGGGTGAGGTGAGGCTTTAGAGAGTGGAGAGTGCTGCCTTAACGTGTCTTTCACGGTGAAACAACTTAAGACCAACGTGGCGGAGAGTTTTCTGAACCCTTCTCTCCACTTCTCTTCGCTCCTCTTGGCTTCTCTTCTCTTAGACGCAGGCATGTGGAGTAAGGACGCTGTGCTTCTCGGGAGGGTTTTAATCTCCGGCACGCATGGCTGAGTGGTCCGCAGTGCCAGCTCTGAGCTGAGGAAAGTTTTCTCCAGGTGAGCCGTGGAGGAGATGGGTTTGAGAGACGCTCGGCTGCAGGTTGGACTCACAGAGATGGAGAGATGTTTTTAAAGGACTCCTCGATCACCTGTTTCCCCTCTCTGGATGGATTATAGTGGACATGACCCGGGACAGCACTCGCGTGAAGCTGGACAGTGCCTGTGAGCTCTGAATGAATGTCACAGCTGCTCCAGAAAACAGCCCTTCACTTTCTGCTCCACTGCTGATCTCCAGATCCAGGGCGAAGAATGTGATGGTCTCAGTTAGGACCTCTTTAAACTGTCCACATTAACACCCAGCCTTCATAACACCCCCCCAGACAGGACTCCTCACCTCTTCTCCAGAGTCACTCCAGCCTCACACACTCATATACGTATATAGAAAAGAGTCTTTCTTTGTTTCTGATTGATTTTGGAGTGGCCAACTCTTGCAGAAACACAATGGACAGAAACTGCATCGCCTATCAAATGGAGTTGGCCCTTCTGATGGTTGCCCTCCTGTTTTGGGTCACAGTTTGGGCGGACGACAGCAAGATCATTTCAGACAGATATGCTGTCTACTGGAACAGCACGAATCCCAGGTAAGCAGGGGGGCTTTCATTGACCCCTCCAGAAGTTTGATCCAGGGACACCAAGCATTATATTTCAGCCTTCACTGACCATGCAGGGAATCAGCCTCAGTACTGACAGCAGGATTGATTGTGAAAATTAACGATTCCCAAATGCCATTATAATTATTTGCTGTTTTATTATTATTATTAAATTATTTTGTGAGGTTGTGCTAAGAATGAATCACTGGCGAAACCATGATTCACTTCTGCAGGTGAGAAAGTTGTCTCAGGCCTGATTTATCTAGGACCAGCTCTGTCAAATTCTGTCAGTTGAGGTGAAATGTTAAGATTCAGGTGAAATGTTAAGATTTGACGAATTCTCAGCCTGAGTACTGTGCACATGGACTCCTCTTGGCATGGTTTATTCTCTGCCCCATATTTTCCCTGGTGGGCCGAAAGTACGGGATCATTTTTAGCCACCATTTGTTGCATACTGTGTTAAATCTGCCTGTTATCTCTCTTGAGCTTCCAGGCATTACAAATGTGGTCCATTCATCTGTTTGATAGATCCATTTGTGTATTAAGATGGTAAAACTAGCAAACATCTGACCTGCCCACTTTCTTTAGGTGCTTATTTTACCAACCACTCTTGTATGATCCACTATGTTGGAATTTTACTTCAGTGTCAGGCATATGGTTCACATTTCGAGATGAAATGTTAAGGCAGTCCCAGCCCCCTTCCCCACACGGCACTACGAGTCTCGGGCAAAGTTCCAGTCTGTCATTGGCAGAAGGCAGAGCTTTGTCTGTAGCCTGCAAGGCTTTCTTGGTTTTGCAGACTCCATCAAACTTACTCTTTGCATTTTGTTGCTGCTTGTTGGGCTCACTCTCCTTGCTTGTACTGTCCAGTCTGGTACAGTGTGTGCTGAACATCCACAAGGTTAACAGATCAATAATTGCATTAAGATGTAGGAAGCAGTGGGGCACATGGTTTTGTGATGGACTGTGCAACATTCGGTGGCTGTGGCAGTAGCAGAACTCAGTAAACTGAACTGCTTGCCCTTGGGCCGGTGCGTTTTTTGGGGTGGTTAAAAAAAAAAAAAAAAAAAAAAAAAGTTATTTACTTTTAAACTAAAGAATAGGGCAGACGTTAAGAGAGCAGAAAGGAGAGACTTGCACATCATGGCCAAAGCTGTGCAAGCCTCTCTGTGGTCCAAGTATAGTAAAGAGAATATTATGCGGACACCCATTTATACATTTGTGCATACTTCTGGATCATATGCAAAACCTCAGCAGTTTCATGAAGCCTCGTAATTCACGCTCAGCCTACGTGCCTCTTATTTTGAAGGCCGTAAATTGTACTTTGGCGGAACAAAGTGATCTTTTAGTGAGCAAAATGCAGGCAGCGCCTCAGTGGTTTTGCACTTCTGTTACCTTTGTGATCGCTGTTTCTCGTTAAGCTCTTTGAAACAGTTTCAGGAACTTTGTAACATGATTTCATGCTTATTCCATACACCAGTTCTATTTGCTCAGACATGAGATAGCAAAGCTATAATGAAAGCGATGTGGTATTACCTTAGAGACAGCCACGTAATTTATTCTGAGGCTGCGCTTCAGAGTAGTTTTCTCTGCTGAGCTTTCAGACGGAGTCCCATCTACAGAGGTGGAGGGCAGCTGTGTTGGATTTAGCGCAGTTTTGCAGTTTCACAGGTCCGAGTGCGTTCCTTCATACAGCCCGTTTTACTCAGAAATGGGTAAATCTGTCCACAACTGTATTACAAGTTTATGAAGCACAATTCTACTTCTGACCAGACGTAATAGACCCGAGGGCGTGAACTTTTGGAAATAGGTAGGCTCCCACCTTCGAGAATTATTAAATTATTAAACCAACATTGCTGACTTTTTCAAGTCAGCTTTGTAAAACCCTACTTTACTTTTGAGTGGTTTTGTAGTGTCTTTGAGGAGAGTGGGGCTGATTAGAACGACTCAGCCTCTGACTGAGACTCCCGAGTTGAGCTCTAAGGACTAAAGGGTGGAAAATGAGGCCCCGACTTTCTTACGGCGACTACATACAAAAAACGATACTGTACCTCCATGCTGCAGTGCGGTTAAACAGCTTCTGAAAAAGTTATTATTTTTTTAAAAAGTTATTTTTAATTTTGTTTCCTTTTTTGTTTTATTTGTTTTTGTTTTTTTTTTTAAATTAGGTCTCCTTGTTTCTGAATACATTTCTGCGTTTGATTCTGCATTTGATTCTGTTATGCATAGTCTGATACTGCATTTACGCAAGTGTAAAAAAAAACTTTATTCTCTTTGCTCTCTTCTTAAAATGTGTTTCTGAGGAGTTAAAAACGTTTTTGGCCCTTGTCCATTACGTGGTGCTGACCTTAATTGCTGTCTTGCTGTGTGCTTTTAAATTTTAGCTGCATTAAGTTGATCAAATCTAGCTACATTAGAGGCTAACCAGTGCACTTCAGGTATTTTGTGTGCATCATAAACGTTTTAGGATTTTCAAAAAGAAATGTCTGAATAGATCTTTATGGTCATTTTATTTTGGCTTGTTTTTTCAAGTAAATATTTTTCTTTTTTTTTAGCGTTCTTTAAAAAATAAAATTATATGCCTGAAAAAGAATGCGGGATAAAAAACACGTATTTGTAAAAAACAAAACAACATATTTGTTCCTAAAAAAAAATAGCTTTTGTTTCCCAAAGACACTTTATTGCCATATTTTAGGATGTAACTCAAAATGGGAACCGGCCTATTATTGAATCAGACTTTTGAAGAAATATTGATATTTATTGTAATTTATTGCTTTTATTTCGCATTGCGTTTTTGGCCTAGTTTCACCAGGGCTATTTAAAGGGCATTGGAACATTGGACTTGTTGTTAACCTCGACATTACGGCTGTCTTGTTGATGATAATTTTTTTGACCGTCAGGTGCCTTGCAGCACTGTGTTTGGGCTCTTTGAGCCAATGCAGAGTTTTGGAATTTTTGTGTGCGATGCTTTGACACGGTTTGAATTGCATGATCCTCTAGGTGGCGTTACGCTATATTTCCCCTCAACTTACAGTTTTGTCCGCCATTTTCTCAACCTTCTGAGAGGCGTGCCTGTCCTTGGAATGGTGTACGCTGGTGTCAAGAAATGGAGCACAGGGTCCTGATATTGCACTAGATTCATCTATGTTGCAGTAAGTCTTGTACATTTTGACACAACGACACAATTTTCAGAATTTACACAAAGAAACCAGCATAAAGCTCGCTGTTCGGCGCTACACAGCGAAATTTAATGTGAAAGCGGCATATTTCTTAGAATAATTCTAATAGTATAGTACAGTGAAGACAGGGTTGTTGGCCTTAGATTGCTGGCAGAAGGCATGGGCATCTCCGAAAGTGGCTGAAAGTTAACATTTGTGTATCTGGTCAGGAACCTTTATACATACATACAGATACACATATATATGTATGTATGTATGTGTATGTATTTATATACACACACACACACACACACACCCCTCTAACACACACACACC
>JBBPCZ010000040.1:15142196-15157122 GCA_037974445.1 Brycinus macrolepidotus | reverse complement strand
TGTTCACGTATGACCGAATGATCACTATCACTATACAGGGTGGATACAAAAACATTCTGCTCGAGACATTACGTCTCACTCTGTCACAGTTTGAGGTTGCCGCTCGTACAGTCTGTGCGCTCGTTCGCCCCCTGGTGGTTGGCGGACTACTGGTTGAGAAAGTGCTTGATTTGATATGCAGCAGAGCCGCTATTCAAATGTTAATAAGATGACGATCATCTTAATTTAATCGTGGCAGCCAAAATCGTGATCGTGATTAAAATTCGATTAATTGTGCAGCCCTACACCACAGTGTAGTTAGGCCTGCTGTTTTTGTGCTTAGTCACTAAAAAATTGTGCTGAATGAAAACCTCCAGCAGTTTCTGTTGGGACTGTTTACACACACCTCTCGGGCTGGAGGACTACCTGTGATATTGCACCTAGAGATTTGGCACAGGGTGATGCAGGTAGAGGTGTGAATGTCGCCACTGCTCCAGCTCCCTGCATGATGATAAACTGCAGTCTCACCTCTGGGCACTGGTGGAGCCAGCTGAACATCAGGATATGGGGAGATTACAGAGCCTGTGTAGTGAGTTTAAACAGGATTAGCCATTCCAGCTCAGGTGCTGCACTAATAGGATTAGGGACTCCCTTTTCTTGTTCATCCCACCGTTAAGCCGAATTACGGGCCCAAAACAAAGGTATGTTTTGGGTCCGTGCAAGGACATTGGGGAAGTGCCAAGCTCTCGAGTGGCATCCTCGCTTTTTTGATGGGACCCTTGATATTGCACTGTACGTTGATGCACTCTACTGTTTCACCTGCAGTATTGATCTGTAATAAATAGCATTATTGATTTAGCAAAACATTTGATCGGATTATAATAACTGTAGACTTCGTTTATTTGTTTATGCCCAAATGAACATGTTAACATTAAAAGGCTCTTAGCTAGATTTTGCAGGCTTTTCAATATTGTTTATGCTCGTGTGTACTGCTTGCTAGCTTACAAATTTTGAAATATCGACGTTTTGGTGGTTTGGTGAAGTTTTAGATGTGTGTCATAGCAATGGTCAGTAGAAAATTATAACACTGACAGTCGTGGGTTATCTTGACTCAAAATTGATTGTTAGTACGTACCAAACATTCTAAGCTGGTTAAATATATTTAGATAAACTGATTTAAATTCAAGATGTTCTTTTTTGATTTGCAGTTTTTGCCTGTGATGGGATTATTGTGGCAAAAACAGTAATTGTATTGTAGCCTTATCTGTGTGTATGTCTGTGTGTGTTCTGAAATTGTCAACCTTCAAACACTTAACCCACATCAGAGTCTTTCTAGCTTAACAATGTTTTTAAAAGCACTGAGTCAGAACATGGAGAAGTTCTTCTTTGCTTGTGTAGACCTGAAGATCAGCAGGTCTGTCTGTAATGACTTTGATAAATGAACCAGAAACAAACAATTGTGTTCTCAGTTCACATTGTTCTTGCTAACATTGCACATTTCACTTTATAGGTGAAAGGGGCCAATGACTAGCTGGAGCTCTGTGGTCTTTTGGGAGCCAAACAGAAAACCCCAAAGGAATATGTCTTTAATCCTAGGATTTTGCCTTGAAAGCCTTGGCTCCTCTAGAAGGCTTTGAGGTTGCTTGGAGAGCTCTCTACTCCTCAGTCCTCTCTAATGGAGTGTAGAGAGATGTTTGGGATAAGGAGGGATGCATGTTTCATCTCAGAGAAGTATAAACAAGGCCAAAAATCAGTGATGTGCTCTGAATTTTCTGCAATACTGTTAACTTCATTAGCCCTCAGAAACAAACAGGAATGTCAGGTTAGAATGTCCTGACAGCATCTTTTATATTGAGATTGGAGCCGTGGAATATTTGGATGGATTAGGTATCCATATTAAGCCAGGTCTCCTTCTGATCGTTTGGGTTTTTTTTTTTTTTTGCCTTCAATTTAAGCCACTTTTCTAAAGGCATCATCCGCAACCAACTTAGTGAGTTACATTTTCAGAAGTTGTATAAATGTCTACAGTGGGAAACTACTTTATAGAAGAATATGAAAACTTATATAGATATAAGAAAGAGTGTGCACCTATTTAGCTGTTAGTCTTTTTTTACTACTGCTTACTGTAAGAGGCATGCCTGTAGAAGTATGCACAGATGCTGGTTAATCTGACGATTATTTCTCTGATTGATCCTTTTATTTAAAAAAAAAAAAAACTAAGTGTTGTTCTAAACTGATAAAGATGAAATAAAACTTTTTAAAATATAACAGACCTACATTTTGCTATGCAATATGTTTGCTCGGATCTGAGCTGTTAAAATAATAATACATTATAAATAACAAAATAGAAAAACATAAAACACAAACTAAGAGTTAACAGGCATTCTCTACATCAGATGGCTTTAACAACAGGCCATGGACTCTGGAGATAGATTGCTTCTGCAGTAGCACTTTTTCACACACTCACTCTCTCTCAATCACTAACTCACGCTCTCTCTCTCTCTCTCTCTCTCTCTCTCTCTCTCTCTCTCTCACACACACTCTCACACACACACACACACACACACACACACACTCTCACACACACACACACACACACCCTCTGTCTTTCTGTTCCTACAGGAAACGTTAGCTGACATTAGTCAGCAAGTTAAATGCGCTTTTCTTGCAATATTGAAGCAAACTAGACTTAACAGAACATTGGAGCTCAATCACAAACAAACACTAGTTATTAGATAAATGAGAAGATCTACCTGCTGTGAGACGAACAATTCCTCACACGATTCCACACAGTGCACACCACGGGTCTGAACGTAATGAAGATCTTAAGATCTTATATGTAACTGTATCAGTTACAGTAACAGTAACGGTGTTCTCCACCTACCATGTTTCAAGTGTTTTATTTTCCTCGAAGTGACATAGCCAGTTCCATGACATAGACCCAACGAATTGCTTATGAAATGTACTGCTGGCTATTTTAATAATCAAATTTTTATACATTTCACTTGTTTTTGCAGCCCTACACTCCTGCTACATTTTTCACTCTGTTTTACAGCTGCTTTACTTGGGGCTGTGCTGCTTTTGTTTAAAAACAGATGTTAACGGTAAAAGTGTATTCAAAACCAAGAGAAAGGAGCAGGACACTGCAGACTATATATAATAGCAGCATATTCATGACACCTGTGAGGGTATCAGTTTATAATGTAGTTGATTTTGCGACTGGTGACCAGTAACAAAATCACCAGGTAGTCAAATCGGATGTTAAGCAAATATTAAAAACACTATAAAATGGTATTTTCCAAAAAGCAGGCCAAAAACAAAACACATCAGTCCAGAATGTCACAGTATGCACATTTGATTAGAGACTGTATTTCCTATGAAAACAAAAAGATTGGAATGTATGAGCAGATACTCAGTATTAAAGTGCCTGAACTGAATCATAGCACTGAACATTAAAGCATGATTAAAATGTTCCTTTAAAAGATTTACAAAATGAATTCTTTTCACAGCTTAAAACCCACTAGAATTTATTTACTGTCCCACTCATTACATTCAAAATGATATATTTTTTTGCCTATTTGTTAAAATGTTAAGGAGTCTGTGGAACATTGGTCCCCATCGAACTGCAGGGCCATTACATTGTCAGCATTTGTACTAAAACAAGTTCTTGTCTTCTGTTCTATTTCTGTGTATCCTCTGGCTATGTGTCTTTTCTTCACCTCTGTTTCAGAGAAAAACAGTCCAGGAATAGTCGAGGCACACACGTTCTGTTAGCGTGGCATTTGTGAGTCCCATACAGCACGCACAATTGTTCATAAAGCAAACCGCAGTGCACGCTGTTACGAGCATCTCTGGAAAATAGTCTCTCTGTCTTGTATGTCGTTTAATAGTCATAAGACTCTTTTCCAAAAGCTTTTGGCAGCGGTCAAGGTAACTGCTTGCTCACCAGGTGTCCAAGCACTTAGTGCTTTTGAAAAAGCCACTGTCTGGTGCCTCAGCATTTACTCAGGCCAGGGAAGAATTTCATGGGTCATTATCATCGTTCATAACCACACCTCAAGCAAAGGACTTTTCAAGATGTGTTCTTCATGGCTTGTCTGTGACGGACCATCTCAGGCAAGAGCCATCTGGGGCCCACACCCATCACTGGGCATAAGAGGTGTTTTTGAGCATAACCTCCCTGCTTGGAGGTAGACTGAAAAACAGCCCTGCTGAAGCAGATGACTATTAAAATAAAAAAAGATGTGGTGAGTCCCCAGAAAAGGTTGAAATTGTGTGACTAGTCATTTTGGCTCATGTTAAGAAAAGCACCGATGAGTGTATCATGGTCGTCAAGAGCTTTGTGACCCCTGCATGATCTTAGACCTCTGTTCGGAACTCAAAACCACAGACTGAAGGGTGGCGCCCAGGGCGTGGACTTCTCATCCACTCACCAAGGATCATTAGGATCATACTGACCCTTTCGAAAGTCGGTGGTGGATGGGACCGTTGTAATCTGCCTGTGGAACGGGCAGTTAGGGAATCCTCGGAAGCACCAGGCTGCTGAACCCTTTGTTACAAAGCTCACTCCATACACAGGGATTAAACTGGCCGAGAGAGACTCCACTGGAAGAGTCTTTTCTGCCACATTAGCTTCAACAAAAAGGATTTCTGTGGTCCAGGAACGACATGGCAGCCCCCCCGCCCTTGCTTCTCCATCCCTGTCCGAGTTCAGTAGTTGCAATTAACTGCAGTTCCCATAGAAAGTGCATTTGTTGGACCAGTCAGTACAAGGATACCTCGGGCCTATGCCCACACCCTTCAAAGTTGTAATTAAAATGAGACAACTCTCCGGTATGGAGAGACTGAGGGGGCTAAAAGGGCTTTGTTCAAGTTCTTTTTCAGGGAAACCAAGACTTGGTAGTTGAACCAGTCTGCATGGCTGATCAGCTTGAACAGACTCCAGGGTACGGATGGGCTTTGTGTTTAGATGTGGGTGGGTGGAGTGGTGGGTAGCCAGTAAAGTTCTGTGACCACTTCAAAAGCCTGGTCTATCAGACTTGCCTTTTATCTAATGTGGCAGTTCAAGAAGAATGGACTCTGAGTCTGTTATATGGATTATGTGTCAAAGGAGCACAGTTTGATTTGAAACGTAGATTCAGGTAGCATTCAACTGCGAAGGTGCACTGACTCATGGACATTACAGAAGCTGCAAGGAAGCATGGCCGTAGGACATGAATACATTTCTTTGCAAAAGCTATGTCCATAAAATTCAGCAAAATACATAAATTTGGATAGAAACAAGAAATCAAAACGAGCATAACTGTTGTTTGCTACACCACATATTACTCTTTTAGGAGCTTTAAGAATGCATCCCCAGTTTTGTCCATGTTCAGTTTCACATTGTAGGACCTTGTTAAACGGTCCCAGCCCCTCCAGTGCCAGGGTGGGTCGTGCTGGCACACAGCGCCAGGCTTGTTAATGCTGCCCTTAATCTCTCCCTCTCAGGGGGGCATCGTGCCCGCTCTTTCTTGTCGTTTGAAGGAAGTGCTCTCCCAGCACTCGGCTAAGTACCACTCAGTCTGCATAGACAGGAAAGATGGAGAATATTAGAAGGGCCTCAGGCCCTCACCTTGGCTTAAATCAGTAGCCCTGCCTGGGTTGGAGCAGAGCTATAGAGCAACTGCATCAATGTTGGGGTAACACTACGGATAGTGGTGTTTTAGAGCTATGGCTGTCTGCTTTATTTAGCCAGGCTTGTTGCATTTCACACATTTTGTGCCATTTTAGCTAAGATTGCATCATTTTTGTTTAATTTCTTCCTATAGTAAGCCCTACAGAACTTTGTTAATAGAGATAATCTACAAATGGAGTAATCAGCCTTTGTGGCTCCCCAGTGCTGTATTCCTGCAGGAAGAAAACCGTGCATTTTGCTGAGACACTCTTCCTCTTTTGTGCCAGAAGTAAATGTAGAAAATTTAGGGGGAAGACAACAGCGTGTGATGAACACTTTTTTGAAAAGCATGCAAGTTGTGGCCTGCCCTTAACTTTTGACCAGACGGAGCAGCCAGACTTATAAAATGAATGTTTTGATTATTAGTTATTATAACAAAGCCTCATATCTGGGAACTGGATGACCTCCTTTCTGTCTTGGCTGCATTGTTATAACCGTACTCAAGTACGAGATTTCTCTTTAATGAAAAACAAACAAAACTTGTTTTATTGCCTTTTGCAGCCCCATGATGTGCATTGTTTAACTTCTGTTGAGGAATATAGAATATGCTTATGAAAAGGGAAAAAAATAATACCCTTGAACCATTCATTATAAATGACTTCAGATTACTGTGTGGCCTTTTTCATAAATTATTGAAACCCAAAAGAATCGCAATTGTTCATATCTTTCCCTTCCCACAGGGAACAAGACCTAGTTACACATACAGTAGGTTCGAGCTATCCGGATCAGAGTTTAGGGAAGCTGAATGGTTTATGCGATGCATTTATGTAATGGGTCCTTCAGAGAAGTGGTCTGTGATCAAAAAAAGAACTTAAAGTTTGGTTCCTGCAGAACGCCCCTGCACTCTGCACTTCGGCTTTCGAAGCCAGAACCACATCCGAGAGATTAATGAGCATTGATCACAGCAAACACGACTGTGTTGTACAGTGTATCATTCAAACATGGCCTCCTCCATCCATCATGCTGTTTGTGGAAGGGGGGCGCATGTCAGGGTGGTGTTAGAGGGGATCTGTAACATGATGCTGGTGCCCAGAGCATTCCATCGGTGTGGCTCTCAGTGTTGGCCAGGAATCAGTCAGGAGCCCGGCGGTGTGAATTCCCATCCCGGTAACCTGAAACCAGGACAGATTTCACAGACGTGCATTACACAGGTAGCCATCAGCCCTGCGCTGGGCCTCTGTTGTTCCTTGTGTTTCTCGGTTGCTCACAGTGGTGCCCAGAGGGAGTCTTTATTAGGAGCATTTTCTCTGGGTAAAACCTTAACAGATTGCTTATTGATCGGCACCGGAGCCGAACGGGAAAAAAAAAGAGAAGTAAAAGAAAGAAAAAAAAAAAATCTGCCACTTCTCCCTGCAGCAGGCCCGACTTGCCTGTGCCACATTCTATCTTTTGCACTGCTGCAATATCCCATCCTGTCGCAGCAGCAGGCGTAGCAGTAGCGTTCTCATATAACACTGGTGGGGTGTGTGTGTCTTTGTGTGTGTTTGTGGGGGGGTTGTCTTGAAAAATGTTTTTCAAGATGTCATTTGATGAAGTTCTGTGGTGGTTGCTATTATTTTCTGCCTTTTTCTGCTACCCTGAATTTGGGTATCCTGCAGTTATTGAAGTTAATTAAATATATATTGTATAAAGTATATGGTGTATATATTGTAACACATTTCTCAGTAACCTATAATGAAAGCTCCAATTTATGATTAAAGCCTACATCTCCATATTCCACTAATGTCTGACAAATAATTTACCTATTAGTTTTTTTCCTGGAGTGTGGTTTTTTTTTTTCCTGTGATAGTGCTTCGGCAAGGACAACACTGTTGGGCAATTGGTTTTGAGATATTGTGCACATGGCAGTTATTCAGGTAAGGTAACTTTTTCATGTGGTTACTTTTCTTGAATAACGTAAAACTTTATGCTAGTTAGACTTCCAAAAGACACAGTTATCCAATTTATAGTCCATTATCTGTGACATAAATGGGACTATCAAATGCTACGGGAGGGTTATTCTGGAGAACCACTGTTTTGCACAGCTTTGTGTTTTCACTTATGATTGAAGTCTTGAAGGACTTGATAATTAGCTAATGAGGTAAATCATGTTTATTACAGTAAAGCTGATACTCCTGCAACATCTTCTACACAGCTAATAGGTCTAATAACTCTGAACATGTCTTACATCACTTATTTAAGCTACCAGCTGCAAAATCAGGCTCGACCACCGCTATTTCAGTGAGGGATATCTCAGAGAAAAAAGAGGAAAAAAACCATTACAGATGCATTATCAGAAGCAAATGCTGTTACAATTATGTTTATGAAATTATATCCTCTAAAACGATTCCTTCCCAATGTTATTTATTTATTTATTTATATTATTATTATTATTTATTTTTTTTTTTACCTTGGCTCGCACCCATCTAGCCTTTTTTTCTTCTCTACCCCTGTACCAATGTTGCAAAGGATTGTGGTAAAGGCAGCGCAATAACTGGAGAGTTAATGGGATTATGCAAATTGGAGCGCTCTTAAAGGGCCCATTTGAAGTGGTTAATGGAGATTATGGAAATGGTCCACTGACTAAGGCGCTTGGAGTGAAAATGAAAAGGCAGTGGAAAGGTTTTGGAAGGAGGTCTAAGGCAGGAGGACGTGTGCAAATAAATAAATAAATCCAACCAGCCCATTTGTCAGATTTGGGGAGGGCAGCAAAGACCAGGAGGAAGAGGGGGCATCCGAGCATGGAGCCGGTGAGGAGAGAGAGAGATGGAGGAATATGGGAGACAAGAGGTCATGCCTACTGTACGAAATGTTTAATTATACTCAGTTTTACAGGAACAATATTATTCGTCCTCACTAGAGTAGAGAAAATGATGCACGAAAAATAAAGGATAGAAACTGTTGAGTGGGAACTTGATATCAGAGACGCTTTTCTGAGGGTCTCTGCTTTTTCACAAAAAATGCCAAGTTGGCACCTTTAGTCAATAATAAGCTGTATTTTCTCAAAAGAGTTACTGGAGGAGGATTCCAGTGTGAAGTCTATTATAATGCCATCCAGTTTCTTTTTTTTTTTTCATCTTTTTTTTTGTTTGTAGACAAACCTGTGGTTGCCAGAGCAGTTCTCAGCGGCCAAAGATTAGCATTCACAGAAGAATGACTTTTATTACTTATATTAAATTTCCACAAAAGCCGAGGACTATTCCTCGCAATTACGACCGAACATATGACCTTAAGCTTATATTGTTATCGCTGGTCCCTGTGTGGTTCCCTAGCAAATCACCTCAGAGCTAAGGACTCCTTTATTATGTTTAAATGAGTAACAGTCCACTCAGCAGTTCCATATGTAGTCCCCTCTGGTTGAAACACCGAGCAGCGACATCCAGAAAGGAAATAAAATCACAGCGGCAGGCTTACCTGATTACGCTGGTCGATTACTCATTGGGCTGTCTGAGCAGAAATAATGGAACTGGTTGCATGTTCGAAAAAGCTGTTCCTCTCCTTTAATTAAAGGCACCTGCAGACACTGGATGACCTGGCTCTTTTAGCTACAGATTAAAAGGCCATTAAAAGAGACTTTGGCGCAGTGAAACCCAGGAGCAATGGCTCTGTTAAACACGCGATCATTGAGCTCAGTATATCAGTGCTGAGTACAATGCCTTGTTTTTTTTTTTTCCATTGAAAGTACCAAAGTGAAGACACATGACAAAATATTTTTTATTATTCTTTTTTATTTTTTTAAATGTACGAGTGCATTTAGTCAGGTTATTCAAACAAGTTTCTTTAATAATGGTGATGAATGCTGCATCGTTAAGGCCATGACATGTGATGTAAAATTATAGTGCTAAATAGTGTAAATACACTCCCACGACTCTCGCTAAGAGGTTTTTCTTCACTCCTGCTTAAAATATCATGCTCTGAAATATAGCAAGGTCGCTTCAACAGCTTCGATGTGATCTGCACACATCTGTGTAGAACATTACATTTGCAAATGTCATTAGTCTCTCAGGGCGGGCGCGTAATAAGGATATGTCCTACTTAAAGTTTAAGTGCACATAATCACAATAGGGAGATCCAGGGATTTTTGACAAGTTCACGGACGAATAATTCACGTTCTCCTCTTTGGCTGATGAGAGGTATATTTTTAAGACTGAATGCATATCATCAGCAGGGTGGTTAATTTTGGAGTGGATCATAAACAGAATCACAATGTTGCCTTTTTCTGGGAAGCTCTCTGCTCATTTTCAGAAAGCCTGGTTTACCTGAAACAGTAATTACCAACTGTCCCAAAAGCACCAAAGCACAATTACTGTTCTATGCAAGAGCAGCCACTTCGCTCAGTATGCTGTGAGGCTTTTGGGAACAATAATTTGCGACATTATTTAACCTGTTCATTAATTAAAATGTGATCCGTTTTTAACCAACGAGAAGACAAGCTGGCAACAACAAAATACGTTAAAGTATGCAGTGAGTAGTTAATGATGATTTAAGAAGGAGTATTGGGAATGGACCCCAAAAAACATTTAGACGTGTATAGTAGTTAAGCTTGGATTAAGTTTACAGTGTTAGGAAAGACAACATCAAACCAAGTGTCATTTATTTTAAACACATTTACAAAACTGTACTTTGTCTAAAAAGAAAATTGGTTTCATATAATTGTCATTTGAGAAGTTTCTTAGCACAGTGTCATTTTACACGTCTGAGGTCATGATGCATCAGTGACCACAAGCTGACATCCACCGGTTTTTCCACCACTGTACTTTACAGTACCCTTAGTGCAGTCTGGCTAGAATTCTTGTCCAGGCTTTCTTCACACAAAGAGTCTTAAAGAGTCTATCATCAGGTGTCTGAATGTTTGTTGGAGTGGAACAAACCCAAGTGAAATTGGAAGCTCCTCTTGACCAAGTCAGACTTGTTGTGTTTTTTTTTCTTATTTTGTTTTGTGAGAGGTAAAAATAGTCTTATTCGTCTCTTTTTGTTTCTATTCTTTTTTTTCTTCCTTTTCCTGCAGTGGCTTGTCATGACCAGTGATTGATTCAGGACACTGTAGGTAACTCTGAGATTCAGCAGTATGGGGACGGGCCGCTATTTTAAGTGACAGTCCATATGCCTCCTCCCCCCTCTAGTCTATTCTCAACTTCCTCTGTGCGTGCTGAATTAACGCTGCTCTGGTGGAGGGGAATATCAATGAGGTGGCCAATGCAAGGACAGGAGCACAGACTAATGGTAGAGTATCAGAGGAGGGCTGCATTCAAAATTTAAAACAGCTTCAGACATCCTGTTCTGTCAGGCTCACTTCAAAGTGGCTGCCAGTATAAACCAGGAAGGGTGAATCAAATTGACTTTGTGAAGTTTTCAACTTTAGTCTTCCAAATAAAATCCCCCCTTCCTTGTCCAGAGTTTGGACAGGACCTGAAAGAGCGAGCTTCAGCGCTGGCAACTATGTGTGTCTTGCCTACACCTGTAGCACCACTAAAGATTGATAGCACTGAGGTTGGGGAAAAAAAAGAAAATTCAGAATAACAAAGCATCCGTCAATGGGAGCTGTCTGTCCTGTCAGTCTCTCCCCAGTAAAATGGCGGTATTTTAATAAATAAAAGTCAGAACACCCTGCCCATTCCACTGAATCCTCCTTTTTTTTTTTTTTTGCCTAGCAGTCTTGTCTGCCATTCTTTTGACTCCTGAGGCTTCACTCGCCAGCCCTCCGGTGGCTGGAAAAATGGGAATACCAGTCAAGGTTCCACATTAGAAAGTCCTCACTGGCTCCTGTGACTTAACTTTCATATAATTGATATTGAAAGCAATGAACTGGATGAATTGCCATCAGGGACTTGGGGCTCGCTCCCCCTCCCTTTCTATGGTGAGGCCAAATGAGGTAGATTTAGGAGATGGAAGGGTATCTTAGCATTAATGTAGTTCTACTCCAGAATGCGGCGAATATATTTCAGCCAGCTCTATTATGGTATCTTCAAAGGAAAATAATGACCTCCACATTTCAGATTGAAATTGAAAATCTCTCTCGTCTTAGTCATTACTTAACCACACTATTTCATGCCCAACCATCAGGCTTTTCACGAATGATGCTCCCTAGATGGTTTTAGCAGAGATGAGGGAGCAGAGACCTTTTTCGCGTGGCCCCAGCTTCAGATAGCCCTTGTTTTTGAACGGTGTGATATATATATTTTTTCTTTGTTCTTTGGCTTGACTTCCTACATCTAGAATGTCTGGACTAAAAACCTCTTCCTCCACAAAAGAGCAATGGCCTTGAGAGTTGAAGCTGTATGAGAAAAGCAGAAAAGCTGATGACAAATTGCACTCCGATTGATAGCCTGCATCTTTTCCTTCCTGGCCTCCGTTTATTCCTCTCCAACCTGTTGAGCTCCACACAGGCTGAAGTCGTTCCATTTAAACCCAAGCCTCTTTCTCCTCTCGGCTCCAACTTTCATGTTAACAAGTGCTCCCAGGTGGGAGTTGCCATGGCGATTTCCCCGCAGCTGCCGTGGAGACAGGATCGGGGCGGAACGGAGAGCGGGTTTTTGCCATAGACAGCCCAAAGCCCCCCTCTTACCCTTCTCTGGTTTCCTCTGCGTTTTGATTTGTTCCTGAAGCATAGCCTCATAAGGCAAGGCAGTTAATCTGGATTTTGAGTCCGTCTGCAACGTCGTAACGTTGCATCATCAAAAAGCCGTGTACATTTCCTTAAATTTCACTTTAACAGCACGTTTGTCCAAGCTTTTGTCTCAGTCTTAGATACAGAGGGAAAATCCCCCAATAAGCACAGGTGCTCTAAGCCATTTTAAAAAATGAGAGTATTTAAAAGGTCATGTGCATCCAGTAAACACACATCTTTGTCTGTTACTGTAGGATTTGAGCCAGTAGAATTCTTTTAGATTTTCATATCCATCTGGGGGGAAGGTCCTGAACATGTCAAAACCAGCAATTAATATTTGGTTTAAAATATGCTCTTGGGAATAAAAATATCTGAACTTACTGGGACGAACAAGGCAGTGTCAGAACAGATTTGTGGTTCAGGTTGATAATGTATGTTGCTGAAAATGCTTTTATTGCTCTTTTTAAATCCAACTGGCTATAATTTTGTGGGTTACATTTTTAAGTGGTGGGCCTGCATCATCTTTAGATTTGTACTGTGTTTAATTTTCAGGGTTTACATTCATTTACCTTTCTTAGGAACATCTTTTCTTCTGGAATCATCCTTGGAATTGGAAATTGTATGTTGTATGCAGAACTGGTCAACAGTATTTACGTAGTTGTGATATCGTCAATACTTAAAGAACACCAACCAACTGCATGTTTCATTACAAAGAGAGCCTAATTAGTTTAATTAGAAGTAGTGCAGTAAATAAAAGGGTGAATAAAAGGAACTGCTCTTGTAGTTATCAGATGTCACAAAAATACATATTGTTGGGTGTCATGAAAATATATTATGTTATATGGTTGTATATTAAAATGAATCTTTCTTTTTTGCCAACAACCTAAGAAATCCTTATGTGAAATACACACTCTGTATAGGCTATAGCTTTCTACTGGTTTCTTCTCCAGTAGAAATTTCAGAATCATCTTAAACAATGATGTAGCCCTTCAGAGAACATTTCTCATTATCTGCTTCCTAATTTCTCAAGGAGATATTATTGGTTTAAGTTAAACTAAGCTTGTCGAATCAATTAAGTTAATTGTGCAAGTACTCAGTGAAATGTAGTTCTACGTGTTGGCAAATAAAGGTGCCGAAAAAGAGTTCTTTGGAGCGATGCCATAGAATGAATGGCATTTGGTGCCCTAAAGAACTTTTTAATGGATCGTTTTAAAGGCTCCATATCGTAGACAACTGAATTTCCTCTGGTTTTTTTATACAAAAATCCCAGTTTCACTAGCATACCTTTCACTCCCCAGTCCCTACAGTCAAGATGTGAAAGCTAATTTGTAAAAACTGCCTATTTTGAATTCTTTGTTTCTATGATGTTGCAAGAACGTACTCATTCACAAATATCCACCCATCCAACCAACAGTAGTTTAGCCCCGCTGTTTCAGTTTCAGCCTCACTGTGTTTGAAGGAGGCCCAGGGCAAAATACAGGGCAGCCAGTCAAAACAGATATATATCTTAAAAGTATCGACTTGCTTAATTCTAGGGAATTCGAGAGAGGTCAGAGAATGATCATGTAAAAAAATAAATTAATACCAGTTTTGGTAGATAAACCCACACAAATGTCATAACTGGATTTCAGGGGTGAAATGAAAATAGAGAATCCACAAAATAGTCCTGTTTGTAACCTCTTATTATGGTGGCCCTTGGTTTCCGTGAGGTCCTCCTCATTCTCAGGTGTCCACATACCCTTGTGGCTACTGTGTCCAATTTATCACAATGGAACCTCCTGGATGTCACAGCCCCGGTGCCGGCTAATTGGCTAACAGCACTGCTGTGAAAATAGGTCCTCCCTCGCTCCCTCGGCTGTGGCAACTGTGTCCTCGCCATCCTGTACTCTCAAAGTAGGGCCTGCTGCTGAGAATCACACAAAAGGAAGGAGTGGTAAAGAGAGATAATGTGGAAAAGGGAGAAATAGGGAGCTAGGGAGCTGTGCAAGAAGGATGCTTGGTCTCAGTGTTGAGGTTGGCTCCTGTGGGGAGGATCAAGCAGCTAACGGTGGATCCACCGCGGGGAGATCTATATCCTCCACAGCTCTGAATTATAGTTGCTCCCGCATCTCAGTGTTGCAAAACAACGGCTTAACCATGCCAGGCTTTGAGAGAGAGAGAGAACCAGAGAGAGAGTGAGAGAGCGAGCCAGACCTGACTTGACTCCACTCTCCAAGGATGTGTTCACTGTTTAGGGTCCAGGCATTAAGATCAACATGCAAGAGGCAATTTCGATACTGGCACACTCCTGCTCAAATACTACCTTTCATGTGCTCTAACCTTGTTTGGCCCAAATCACAAAGTAATTCGCACGCTCCAGCCTTCATTCGGGGGGTTGCGCGCGGAGGACCAGGAGCCACCTCTGCCCTCGGCCAGCGAAGTGGAAGAGTGTGACAGGAGATTGGCTCCTGGACCTGATGGATTTGCTCTGCTGCTTGAGGAGCGGAGGGAGAAGAGAGAGAGGCTGCAGCTTAACTAAATCAGAGCATGTCCTTGTGTTTGCCCAAGTCCTCCTAAGTAACTTTCTCCTCACATCCAGAGAGAGAGAGAGAGAGAGAGAGAGAGAGAGAGAGAGAGAGAGAGAGAGAGAGAGAGAGAGAGAGAGAGAG
>JBBPCZ010000040.1:15122521-15138042 GCA_037974445.1 Brycinus macrolepidotus | reverse complement strand
ATATACACATATATACATATATACATATGCGCACACACATAAATAAAATGTATGTATATATACATACATTTTATTTATGTATATAAACATATAGTGTGCTGGGCTTCCACATCCCATCTACGCCACCCCCCTGGCCCCACCCCTCTGTCTCGGACGCTCTCCTGGGCTGCACCCTTCTCTGTTTGAGGTGGAGCACAATGTGGAGCTTTCAACTTGCTCGGTTTAATGCTGAAAGACAGGCCTGCATAAATAATTCATGGTTCCTTCACCAACCCTCTTTCTGCATACAGCACTAGCGTTAGCAACTGTGTGTGTGTGTGTGTGTGTGTGTGTGTGTGTGTGTGTGTGTGTTGGGGGTAGTAAGCAACCTACAAAGGCGAAGCTAACTAATGCTGGGGCCTGAGCTAGCTTACCCCTGTAGAGGTTTAAACTCTCTATCTCTCTCTCTCTCAGTCCCTTTCTTTCCCTCAATATCTCTCTCCCTGTGTCTCTTTCTCAGTCCCTTTCTCTCCTCCACTCTCTCTCTCCTCCTCGTTCTCTTTCTCTCTCTCTCCCTCTCTTTCCCTCAATATCTCTCTCTCTGTCTCTCTCTGTCTCTCTCTCTCTCTCTCTCTCTCTCTCTCTCCCTCCCCCTAACTCTCTCTCCCTCCCCCTAACTCTCTCTCTCTCTCTATCTCTCCCCCCACTTCTGTCTCTAGAAGCTTTACTGATGGTTCATATCAGTGTGTATGTGTGGTTTTTTTGGGCCAGTACTACTACATCACTTTAGTAAATGTTCAAGGTAAAAGATCATGAGAGGTGCTGCCTTGGATTTAATTTTATACCTCACTAGAATTTTATTGCAATGCAGCAAAATACAGTAGAGCTTTTACAAGGTCACGTAGATTACCATCTCAGCTTTAAAATCTCACTTCCTGTACTTGATTTGTGTAAGCACCTTTCCCATATAATGTCCTTGATGATTACAGATCCACTCAAGTGGGTTTTGTGTGCTGTGTATTTTCATGACTCGTCATGTTGTGGGAGTACTAGGCTCGGCGAAATCAAAAAGTGTGAGTATTTCGAAAAGTGTGCATAGGCAGTATTTACTTTATTTTTATATCAAAACCTCATGAAAATTAAAAAAAAAAAAAACATTGTTAATGTAACAAGTTCGTTCCATGTTATTTTGGGCAATTTCTATTGATCCTTTCCTTATGAAATGGATGCATGTTTAATAATAATAATGTAAAAATAGTCACAAAAAAATGAAGGTGCGAGGCCTGTGATTTATGTGATATACACGAAAGTAAATAAATACTTCATTCTGAATATTACTAAATTCTCTTTTTTGGCCAAGACTTCTCTTCTAGGCTCTCTGCTCTGCCTACACTACTTTGATGCCAATGGAAACTTGTGAGCACAGGTACAATATTTCTTTAAGAAACAAAATATTGTACCTGCCGTGCCTTTTGCTGATTAAAAAAATGCTCTAAAATACATGCTCCCTGGCTGGAGTTTATATTAATAGTCGCTTTGCTAAATTAGGCGGCCTCTCTGTGTGTCTCAGAGGTCAGTGTGGCTGGTAAGTGGTGCTGGCCGTGGTGCGTAGGGTCTAGAGGGCAGTGCCCGTTTCTGCAGGTCCGTTACCCAGCGAGAGGCAGAGCCTCGCCTCGCAGGAAAGCCTGAGTGATTACAGGCCTCTCCCAGAGGAAGCAATAAGGAGTGCATCTTAATTTTGTCCAGTCACTGGTCATGTCCACTCTTAAGGAGAGAGAACCAAATCTTGTTTAGGAGTAAAGAGCCCACGTTCCTGCCACATTTCTGGCTTTTGGCATGAAGAAAATATTGAAAAAAAAAATGTTTGCTTTCTTTTCCATTGTTTTGAAAAACAGCCCACAAACCAGGGTACGAAGGAAAAAAGGAAAAAGCTTGTTTTTTTATTGAGGGGGAGAAGGGGGAGGAGGAGATATTTTGTTTTATTTTCTGATTTTTTAAAAAAAAAAGTTTTTTGTACGCTTTTTTATTCTCTCTCTCTCTCTCTCTCTCTCTCTCTCTCTCTCTCTCTCTCTCTCTCTCTCTCTCTCTCATGGACACACTCGCACTTATTTTCGGTTCTCCAGGCTCGACAGCATCCACCGGTAAAGGTGGCGTGTAGCGTGGCGTGGTTGGGGCACCGGGACATTGGTTAGGGAGTGTGGAAGCGCGCCCCTGCTGCGTCCCGGAGGGCCAGGGTGCACCTCTGCTTTTGTAATTGTGGACATCAGCACCCAGTCATGCAGCCCCCGACTCTTCCTTCACCGGTTGAAGCTCCGCTGGCCAGCGGAATCGGACAAATTCAATTCATTACCCAACCTCACGTTTGCCCCTGGGGGAATCTTCACTCGTGAGGTGCTGCTTTGTTACAGTAATTAGCTCCATATTAATCAGCCCCCTCCCTCGTTTTCCAATTCCACTCGATTAAACAGAGTGTTTAAGTAATGGGTTTGATGACCACATGATTGCCACCAGTGCAAAACACACATCCCCGGCTTGGGTTGCGTAATTTGTGTTTTCCGGCAGCGCTGCACCCGTCCAGTCGGGCTACGATGTGGCTAAGGGATACGAACGTTTATGAGTCTCTGGAGTGTGCGTTCGGCCTGTTCAGAGCTGTGCGGAGGAAGTTGTAATTCATTTTTATGCTCTTCTCCTCACTGCCCCTAATTGCAGACCAAGCTGCTCTTGTCTGCCTGCCCTCACCTCAAATGACGCTAATGAGCAGGTCCTGTCACAGCATGTTGGGAGCAGACAGAAAAAGACACAGATGAGGAGCAGAGAGGCACACGTCACTGCTGGGGATTCGGAAATAGTTCTCTGTGTTAATTTGCGAATGTGGTCTTTATTGGCATAGCTGTAAGAGCACTTTATTTATTTGTGTGATTCAGAGCACACTCATGTCCTTTAACTCTTCCATATGGTATCACTATTAGATTGCAAATGTAAGGGAGAAACATAACATCTTAATGTCCTAAGACTGTTATACACCACTGTGCAAATAAATCTATGGGCAGAATTTCTTAGGAAAAATGTCCTTTGCTCTTCACACAACTGGAAAATGGCGACATTGCACAGGATACTTTCCATTTGGGGAAAAGCAAAAGGAGAACATGGACTTTGAGAAATTCGGGAGCTGAAACTGGCTTTTGCATATTGCTCTGATGCCTGAATCCCAGGTTGAGCTGCTTTAGGAGACGTTGGTACCACACATGACGAAATAGGAGGCAAACCAAAAATTCTGACGTTTATCTAAAAGTTCTAGTTGCTGGGACATGGCCCATCCATCATCAGCCAACGCCTGAGACAGCAGTGATTGGTTGAGTGAGTTCGAGTCACCTGCGATGGTTTGCAAAATACCAAATAAAATAATGTCGCAATGCCACTGTCCGAAAAATTCAGTTTAGTGTGTGAAATAAAATGAGTTTTGCACTGCCCTGAATTATTTTATCCGCATTTGTTGGAGTGTAAAGACTTTTGGAGTCTACCTAAAAACTTTGTTTTGACATGTTCAGGATCATCTAACTGTAGTGACTTCTACTATAGCTTACTCATTGTAGACCTGGATTCTCTTTGCAGGTTTTGCCAAGTTAGACAGTAAGCGATGTGGGAATGCCATGTTTACAGTCAGATTAAAGCTAGTAAAGGCTGATGCACAGTGCAGCACTGATGAAGCTGTGTCTCTCCAGGATAAGTCACCTGTCTGAAAGCTCACCTGGGGCTCAGTGTTCTCCTGCTCTCTCTCTGAAGAAGTTATGACTAACAAGACACCAGTCGGCAAATCCAATCCGGCAGGTTTTCCTTTTTTCCACCCCATGCTTTTGAAAGGATTTCTACGGCTCTAGCCAAACAAAATCAATCCGCTTCAATCGTCACATGGATCGCTCCTGAAAGAAGTATTGGCAGGTGATGTGGGAATGTCACGTTTACAGAGCTGGCAAAAGAACTCAAATCAGCAAACTGAAACAAGCCGGGATGGCTGGGAACTGGTTAAGAGATACAGTGCTGCCTATTTTGGAGTCATCAGAGCCGTAAGAGGCAAACTTGAGAAGAAACAAGTAAGCGTTTCACAATTGTGCATACGTCTGATAAGAAATCTCCCTGCTTAGTAAACAATGGAACCATTTGTTGAAGCAGAAACATTTGGGATCTGTCATCAGAAAAAGTTCTGTACTGGCCGTTTTTTCAATGAAATATTTATTTAGACTTGCTTGCTATTTCCTAGCATCCATGCCTATGGGGATTGCTCGAGGAAAGACTATACTGGAACATATTTTTACTTGTCTTTTTCTGGTTATTGTTTTTATTTTGTTTAAAGGGCCCATATCCTAATATTTTCTTGTATTTTATTGGGTTTTTTTCCCCATGAAGTCCGCTTGTGACAGTTTTATGGGCTTTTATGTACCAAAAAGTCATGATTTTTTTACATGACCATTTTCCAATCTATTTTTATCCCTTAGAGTTAAACAGGCTGTTTTTGTTATTTTTAAATTTAAATTGGCTCTGTACTGATTGGCTGCCCTGTTTTGTGCTTTATTCAGAAAGTAGTTTGGGCTGAAACACTCTTAATAACTTTGAATTTGTATGGGCAGGGCTAAACTGCCGCTGGCTGATAAGAGAGATGCATATTAATTTTGTTGGTTTTCTTGACCACACAAAACCAAATAATTACAAACAGGCTGTTTTTGCGGCTCATTTTCTATATATGGCCTGTATGGACTGGGGAGTGAAAGTTTTTTTTTGTTTTTTGTTTTTTTTTGGGTATGGGTATGTTTTACATTAAGCTGTTATATTTTTAACAAATGAGAAAAAAAATCTGTTTTGCATGATATATGCCTTTTAAACAAAAAGTGCCCTTTTATCAAGTTTATAAGCCCAATACCAAGACCCTGCTAAACAAATGCAAAGCATTTATGTCGGTGGTAACTTCAATGTAGTTAAGATTTCAACATTTCTGACACCACTGTAGCTCTGCTAGTTAAAAAAAAAAAAAAAGATAGAATGCTTAGATATGTTATGTGTGAGTTTGGTGGGGATTAGTGGGCTGTAATTCCACCATAATCCCCTGAAGTAAATTCAGTAATGACATTAGGATCCTTCCTCTGATCACGCTGGGGAAGAGGTAACCAAAACTACCTCGTTGAGCAGAATTACCAATCGGCACGCAACCGTTTTTGTGGCGCAGCAAGAGGAGGGAATTTGAATATGGATAAAGCAAAAGAAACGCATATTGATTTCAGAAGCTCAATTACTGAGCAATGCACTCCCCATCTCCCAGTGCCCTTGATCGCGTAGCATCCACTAGGCTCTTCATTAATAACCAAGCACATGCTCTGTTTCTTATTAATTCGTGCACACGTGTGCCTGTCGTCGGAAGAGGACCCCCAACCCCAGCCTCCCCTCGTCCGTCCTTATTGCCTTCCCTTCCTGAACCTGCTGCGCTAAGTTGCATGATTTATACGTCAGCTCTCTCTGGCAAACAGACTCCCTCAGCCTTGTCAGACATGACAGTGGGAGAATCGGTGGGTGATTAATGAATTTATGTCCATTTCTGACTTCAAACTGTCTCCATCAAGACATCAGCGCTGCTTATGGACTGAAGCGAGCTGCTGACAGTCCTCGGCGGATTAGTTTGAGCCGGTCTCAAGGTAACCCTGCGGCCATCAATGCGAGACACTGAGGGTTTAATCTGGACAAACTAAACACTGACACGACCTCCAGAAAAGCTTAATTCACTGCCTCATCTAAGACACTCTTTATTCCCTGGCCATCTCTGGAGTTGCACTGCAAGGTTGTTACACTGAGTTTGATGCAATACACAACTTGACGATGAGCACTCATCCACTTCTGTCATTCCACTGTTCTTGGACCTTCTGCTTATTCTGAGAAAGCGCATCAGCTGGTATTAGTTGGAAATCAAATCCAGATTGTTCACAGTGGGAGTGTGGATGTCTTAAGGTTTGCGCAAGACTGTACCAGAGTCTTCTACTGTGGGAATGGCAGCAAGTATTAAGCAATTGTGTAAACGGGCAGGCTAAACTTGCGAGCGCCCTGTCAAAATTGCACATTCCCGTAGAGCTCCAGATTTGTTGGTTCAAGGGTTTGTCTCTCACTGTTTCGTATCTGCCACTGGTGCTGTAAATTGTTTTTAAGCCAAACTCGAGCAATTCTTCTTGGATCCGGTGTTGTTGCTGTCTCCTGCTTGTCTTTTTGGATGAACTCTGGCCACTGCTTCCCCGCCCCCCGTGGTCTCAAAAAGTTAATGGCAAGAAAAAGTGCCTTTTTTAACCCTCTCAGAATTTTCCAGGCCTGCTAATGTACTCTAATAAAAGAGGCCCCTTCAGTCCCAGGCATAGCTTAAGCACAGTTTAAGGCTGCATGCAGATATGGATGACTAGCTGCCAGTGGCCTTGTTAAAACCACACTTCCTAGTTCCATTTCATTAAAAAAAGTCACTGTAAAATCACGTTTTCAAGCATTAGAGATGTTTGGTCCCCAGACCGTTTTTCTGCTATTTCTCGACTTGTTTTTTTTTTTGTTCTTCTGGCATTATTATGTAATGTACGCCTACCATTTTCCTGGTCGTACTGGCTATACAAAGTGCTGATGCATGCAGTTTGCTATGTCACAAGTCACCCTGCAACAGAAATGCACAGCAGTTTAATTTCAGTATAATATTTTGTCCACATTATGCAAGCCTAGACTTTGCTCTTCTCCTGTTTCCCATGTGGCATTCATTTGAAAACGCTCTCTTGTGCCTGAGGTCACCCAGCTGATGAGTGAGACTGAATGCGAGAGAAGCGAATGTCACCAGAAAGAAGAGTTAGTCAAGGAGAATAGAGCCTTTTAGAAACTCCGTGAATCTCTCTAAATTGCATTTTATGGCCCTTAATCTCAAGAGAAACTTTTTTTTGGCTAAAAACATAATGTTGTATGACACAAATAAGAGCTTTCTTGACTTTCCATTGTAATGACAGAGAGGGATCTTTCCTGCCTTTCCCCTAATCCCTTGCTTGATGGATCGTATTGCTGAAGCAGGCACAGTGGAGCAAGGGCAGGCTCGGAACAAATTATTAAGCCATGTTGTGGCTGCTGATTCATAAGGACCTGTCAGAAAAGGGGCCCTAATGAGGTTCTTGAATCAATAAGCCCTTAACGATAAAAACGCTCTGATGAAGTGGGATGGCATCTCCTTCAGTATTCTCCTCTTCTTGTCTCTTACACACCTGTTTTGTGGGTCTCGGCAGAGATCCCAGTTGTGCGAATATGCTCCCCGCAATGCGCGCTGTCAGTCAATAAGCTACAGAAGAGTTTATTTGCAAGTATTGACAAGTGAAATGATGAAGTTAGGATAGTCTTTCCCTATCCTGTCTTTCCCAACTGGGCAGAAAATCTCATTTAACTTTCTCAGAGCTTCGATTTCAAACACATGATGTTATCAGTGTTCGTGTAGCCTGCTATATAGTAACATTTTAAACCGAATATCACAAAATCTGCTTTTTCCCCCCCAGATGTTCATTATGTACTAGTGGGATCGAAGCTGTTCTCAGTGCTCTTATGCTTTAAATGTGTCTCTTAATCGATGTTTTCCTGATTACACAGATATCATGCACTTCTGTGCCTTCTCTCATTTTACGTCTCATGACCATAGATATGAGATCATTCAAATACGCAGAAGAGCATTTAGATGAGAGAGGAACCATCAACAAAACCATTTTACTCATCAATAATCTAGGAAACAGGCATTTTTTTTAAAGCAGACATGTGCCAGTCAAAGAGTGTGCTTCTTGAAATAGGAAAGATGTTTGCCATAGCAATGTAAGATAAAACTGCTGATGTCGCTTCTTCCTTTTTTCTATTTTGTGCACCATTTTAATTAAAACCATCTTCTCTTTGGTGACAGCTTGATAAATAGATTCCCACGACGGATACTTTTTTTACTGGAATAACCAACCAGTATTAATCTGTTTTAAACTAGCAGAATAATTGCATTTTTCTGTTTAGTTCTTTTGTTGAACACAAAACACATATTAGAGCTGGGGCAGTCGAGGACATAACTGAATCTGTCATGTGCCTGTGCTGTCAGTAAGTGTTCACAGAAGATGGACACTGATCGACGCTGCTGTTTCTTGTAAACATTAGGCAGCATGGATGAGCACCAAGATTAGAACGTTTTCTATAACTAGCTATGACATAATTGTACTTAGTGAAAGAACGAGCAAGGCTTCAGTAAATGCTGAAGGATTGTTTGTTACAGCCTGTTTGGGAAGGAAAAGTGAATTCCAGAGATTTGTTGGGGGAAAATGCCACAATTTTGGCAGCAGTGAATTGCCCACAAATTACCTGGTGGGGATGTGCAGAGAGGGACTTCGGGTGAGTCACCCCTGAACCACTGGGTGGTATCTTCATGGTATCTAGAAGGGGGCCGAGGGGCATGTTCCTGTCAAAAGGGGGGTCATCTCTCCACACAGCTGCCACTCACAAGCCAGGCCAGTGTTGCCGGGGGTAACGCGACAAAGCCAGCAATGATGAGGTCATCGGAGGTTGGAGGGAGAGTAGCACAAACCCCACTGCTTTTTTTTTTTTCACCCCTGTTCTCTAGTAAAGACTGTCCAAAGGAGTGTGGGGGGGTGGGGGTCAGGATTATGGGGGGGAAACCTTTTCTTTTTTTTTTCCAAATCTGATTAGCCCTTGAGTTGTGTAGGGAGAAAGCGTGAGTGGGACAGAGAAGGAGATGGGGGGGCGGTGAGCTCCTCATCCTCCAGCTTTTGTGCTCAACCAAGGAAAGACCTCAATATATCACGGCAAATTAGACTCTTAGGTTTCTCTCGTTGGGGAGAAGCTACGGCGAAGAGGCAATGTCCGTGTTTCGTTTTTCCATGTGCTGACCCACATCCCAGACTTTAAAAACAGACACTCTCGGAAAGGGAGGAAGACAGGGAAGGGCCTACAAAGAGGGCAAGGAGGGAACTCAAGCAGAGTGAGAGGGGAGATTGGGCACAAAACGTGTTTTCATTATCTCACCTCGTTCCACGCCAAGCAGGCTTCACAAAGAATGGCAGATTAGTATTAGTCCTGTCCTAAACCCAGCTCAGGCGAGTGGAGGGGAGAAGGGAGCCTTGCTGTTTCCACGGTGCAGTACCGGGCATGGAGCCGACGCTACAGTAAATTCATGACACAGACGTTTGGCCTACACTTTCTCCCCCTGTGGAAAAAAAGGCATCCAGGAAGCTCTGGCTCTTTGTTCTTTCTCCCACTCAATCCACAGCCTTGAAGGAAGAGAGCCAGGCTCACATGGCACGCGAATCTGCTGATGTCCAAGCAGGAGAAGAGGGTAAAAGATGTGTGAAATTTTGCACGGCAGATAAAAGATGCCAGACAGCTGTGAGTTGACTCAAGTGTGGATTGGCGTTTTATGGGAATACCCATTAAAGGCCGAGCCTCAAACTGATTTTTCATAGTCACTTTTAAAGAGACTGGTGTGTTATTCGAAACTGGCCAAATGTGCTTGCAGTTCTCTTGTAATAATATCTGATCATAAATGCACATAATGCAGGCCCTGCTATTTTTTTCCTTTATCATGCACCACTGCGTTGCACTGAAACCTAAGATGCCTGTAATTGTTCTGATTTTTTTCATGCCATCTCAGACATCTGTATTTGATCTTGTTCTTTATTTTCCATTCCATGTTTTATGACTCTGTTTATTGTTGTTTAGCGGTGTTGGCTTGACTTAATGTGTTACTAATGCAGTCGCGTTGATTTATAGAAAGTGCTCTTTGTACAGCCGTTACTGGAATAACTGAGGTAAAGGCAATGAGATTGCAGATTCCCAGATTTCAGGAAAGTTCACATGGAAAATGTACTCCCTTTGGCTTCAGCTAGACAGGCCTGTGTTTTCACATTGTCATTCATTTCTGGAAAAATGTTCAAGGTCAAACGAAGCTGAGCATAGACCCTTATCTGTGTCGGCTAAATGGTAACTCATGGAGGTTTTCGAAAAATTTTGTCTTAATTAATTCCAGACGCAGCCTTGGTTTTATTCACAATCAGAGAAAATGAAATACAGATTTCCGCAGGAGAGATGGTACAGCGTTGTTAGCAGGACAAATGCTGCTGGTTAAGAAACAGATCCAGTTTGCTTCTCAGGGTGTTCATCCTGGTGCGTGGCCTGTCTGTTTCAACACAAAAACTCCAACAAGCTCTTTTGTCATTGTTAACCCCAGATCCACATTCCAGTCCCTGGCTCCTCTTCTCTAAAACAAACTCTCGTTTCCAAATGGGAGAAGCTTTCCACTCTTGCAGAGGCGCACTTGAACTCACCGGGCTCCTTCAGGAGAACAATGGCGACGCTCTGAGAACCAAAGACCCTGTGTCTGGGGCGGGGGATCCTGTCTTTTTTGTCTCATTGGAGACAAGCTCTGTGACCAATTAGCGTTATATTGGCCTAGCAGAAAGCTACAGCCTGTGTCGTACGTGGCTTTCTAAGGGCTGTGCTACAGGACACTTCTCTCTACCCTCCCGGCAAACTCTCTTCATCCATTCAGGAAAGATACACTCTCTGTCCAAACCTCATTAGAGGCACAGAGAGGATATTGTCACAGGACAAAAAAAGGTCTTGAAAAATAGGTGGCCTTGTCAAGCTGCCATACTTTTAGCCTTTAACCAAAGATCTCAGTGTGCACAGTGCATATAAAACTAGACTGCGTATTTCCTGTGTTCAAACATGACCCTTTTGGATCAACAAGTTTGACCCTGTTGCCTTGTTTTTATTATGTGTTTTTTTTTTTGTTTGTTTTTTTTAATTTTATAAATTTTTTTTGCAGATCATCACTTAACGATTGACTTGTCACTCTGTCATTGTAGACACTTGATATACTTGAACAGTTTGTACACATTATTATAGTTACTCTGCTGTCCACAAACACTTACGCATGTTCAGTTATTGATGGAAACATCTTGAGGGAAGGGTTGGGCGATATAATATCAAAAATATATAATATCACAATACTTTATGATAAATGTCACAGTATTTTGCTTCTCTCACATCTGTCAAGTTGGAACAGACAAAAAAGAACAAGTAGTTCTACAAATATACAAAAAGTACAGAAACTTTATTAAGCATTTAACACACCGCGCTGCGCTAAATCCAGAAACAGGGGTCTAATAATTCTCTCTTTATAAAGGAACATGGAGTTAGTCAACGTTAAGAATATCCATAATGTATAACATCATTTATCCTGGTAATGAGATACTGGCCAGCTCTGCTAGGTAGTGGCAGAAAAATCTTTGCAAGACAAAGAAACATTTCAGTTGTGTGATGTTTTGCTTGGATGTAAGTTAAGTTGTATGCTTTTGATTAATAATTAAGTTATTTTAGTAAAATTTTCTTTATTAAACAAAAAAAACCCTTTTGTCTGTTGACTGGCCTCCTCTGACATTTCTTCTTCTCTTTCCGGTTGCCCTTCTGCTGTGCCCATGTGACCTGTGAAGGTAAGACATCTTTTTTTTGTCTTCAACTCACTTTAGAAGTTTATTTTTTTTAACAAATGAATCATTATTTTTATCGTGTTTAATCCTGTTTATTTACGCATTTCACATGCAGATTTAGGAATTAAACCACACATGAGCTTACGGTGCTCTTAGATGTGGATTGTGTTATTTAGGTGGTAGCCTCACATATTCCAAATATTTAGGTTTTGTTGATGTATTTAGATTGAGGAAAATCTCCTATGTTAACTTCAGGAAAATCTATAATCCCGGGTAAGATTCCGTCTTCGCCCTTTGCTGGCCTGTCTGACAGCGTGTGGTCTCCATGCTCAGGCGTAATGACCGGACTGCTGGAAGCCGCGTGTGTACAGTGTAAGGATCAGGGGACCTGAAGTGGTTTTAGTGGGGCTTTACTACAGAAGTGAGGAGGCGAAGCCATCTCCTCTTCAAACTATTCCTCTGAACTTCAAACGGAACTGTTGAATCAAACAGAGACTGCTGCCCAAACCTTGTTGGTTTTCAGGCTATTTATTCTTCAGGAAAGCCTCCATTTAGCTATATAGGCCAATCCCAGACTCCCTGTACGGATAAGCAGTGTGATGTCGAGATCCAGAATGGCACACGTCTTTGTGTATGTTTACGCATGAAAGTAATGTATGGTAATGTAAGAGCGGGGCTCCTTTGCGCAAAAACATATGGCAAACGGTGTAAGTGTCACTCCGTTTTTGTCGTCAGCAGTGTGTGATGATCATTTGACTTGTCACTATATGTGTGTGGGGGGGGGCGTCCGTATCTGCACGTTACAGGCTCGCGAGTACAGACCTGCACATATAATTTACAGAGGCTCAGGAAGCTTGAGAAAGAGTTTTTTATGCTTTTTGACTCATGAACTGGCAGCGTAACTTTAAACTAAACAGAGCTCAGCAAATTTGCCAGGCCATGTGTAATTTTCCCCTTTTTGTTTATATGCATTTTTTTCCCCATTTACCTTTCTTTTACAATTTTTTTTTCTTTGTATGCCATGAAATGAAGATGAATGACTTTTCCTGCACTATCACATTACTCTCTGATTGGGACTACTTTGCTCTCGTCATACGCAATTCACCTCAGCATCACTCGGGAGCAAGGAAAAGGCTCCAATTACAGCTGAAGTGATATTTTCTAGTGGATGTGACAGAAATAGGCACTTTCCATTCAAATGGTTATTCTCATTCAGGTATATTAGTGCCTTTATGTTAAAGCAGCTGTTAAAAGAATAGCTGCCGCATGTCACGACTGCGTAGCATCACCCTGCAAGTTTGGGGCAGCATTCGAGTACTTTGCTTTAAACCTTCGTTTCGTGATCATGATGTTGTTGTTGTCCTTTTTGAACAACCTCTGTCCCTTAATGTCAAGTGACCAGCTAGTCTTGTTAATAAAACTTTGGTAAGAAGCACTCTCCTGTGTGATGTTCCGTGATTCAATTAGTAGTGATCTAGTTCAGCTTGTCCCAGAATAGGTTTTCTGTCCCACTCCTCATAAACTGACATTATATTTGCTCCTCTGTGTTAGACTAAATGGGATGAATCATTGTTGGCAGGCCAGAGCACTTTCACAATCACAAGCTCAGAAGACCGTAAATGCATGTCTGAGTTCAGAAGTCCTGCTGTGTTTATCACAATACAGTAACACACTCTTAGAACTGTACGTCATTTATTTGTCCACATCTACTGTATCAGAACGCACTCTCTGTCAATTCTGGATGCTTTAAAATGTGTGTGTGTAATATAACTCCAAAATGAGCTTGCACATTTAGGTGTTGACCCCTGAGAAAATAAGTGTATTTTGAACAATAAATTAGTTTAAAATGTAGTCTTTGATAAGTAGAAATATAGATTATTTCTCTGCAAAGAGAGAACACTAAAAAAATATGTTTTGACCAGTCTTGTCTCTCGAGTCAAATTTTTGGGCGAATGATGCATTTACTGTCATCACTATGTATTGTCTCTGAGCACACTCACTCAAGTGTTCAAACTGTACACAACCTGTACACACAATTTGTAACACTCTTATAAAAATCTAACATTCATGAGTGAGTTTTTAATGGGCTCTAGTAAAGGATTGTAATGTGTCGGAATCCTATACATATATTTCTTTGATTTGTGATGCTTTATTGTTATTGATAACAATTAATTTACTTGGTTAGAACTTAAAAAGTTCATGAATGTCGTGTAGTGCTGAACGAATTTGGGGAATTGGCGATTTCCAATATTGCAATTGCAGTTTAAGTATTTTATTTTTTTATAAAATAATATCCAAGCCTTTTTTGGCAAAGACAACCAGCAAATCATTTTACGTTAGATTTGATACCTTTAATACTGATTGTAGTATACTAGATTGGCAGTTCACAAGCTCTGTATTTGTAGGTTAAATTTTCTCACTTAAAAACATTTAGACCACATTGGATAGTGTTGCATATAAGTAACATTTATGATTTGGAAATCATAAATTGAAATTTGGAACTCTTCTGAATCACAAATAAATAAATAAATAAATAAATAACATTGATGTATTGTTGAGCCTCAATATTATGAGGGTAATGAATTCATTGTTTAAATTATTAACAAATTCCAAAGCCTACGTAGATTTTTAAAGGTCTATGGTAATGATAATGATAATACATTTGAAAAGAACTGATGGAAAAAAAAAAGCGGGGAGAGGGGTGAGTATTTATCAGACCCAACCTGAAAAAAAAAGCACAGTGAGCAAAAATAAATGCTTTATACTTATTTGCGTAGAATGTAGGACATGGTGGTCCTTTTTAAGTAACATTAACCCCCTCTTACAAAAATAACATGCAGGGTGTTTGACTGGGAAAAGCAAATGTCTCCCATTTCTCCTTTGTGACGGGAGAGTTCAGGAAGGTGCTATGGTCTGTCATCAGCCTCACTCAGTGAGGTAGTCCTCTGATGAATAGAGGCCTAAAGCCATCTTTCACACTGGCTCCATAGCTCACGTCTCTCTGACCTTTTCATTTTTCACGAGGGGGATCCTCCCTGGGTTCAGGCCAGGGACAGCATATGAAGGAAGAGCCTGTCAAGAGTGGTCTGCTTAAGTAGGCCCTAGCTTTGCTTCAGTGCCTCTGAAAAGGTACTTACCTTTTGGATGGTCCAGCACAGGTATAGGGAGCTCTTCTGGTTTATCACTGGGATGTAGTTCAGTTCATTTCAGCTTGATTGACATTGTTCCAGTGACAGTTTGATGAAATCTTTTTCACTTATAGTCACTGGTGCAGTACAAAGCTTAGGCCATCACTGTATTAGTAATCAAGTAATATACCAGTTATTGTGATCATCAGGTGATGAGAGTTTTTAAAAATGCCACAACAATTAAAAATGGACTCAAGTGAACCGTAACAAACCACATGTAACCTTTCATATTAGCTAAACAAAAGATAAAGACTTTAAAAAAGCCCCATATTAACTGGTGTGTCCCTCACTCTCTGTTTCATACTGTTAGAGAGACTAGGATATAAAACGCATTATCATTCAAATTACCAATCAATCATAGCCCTTTCTAAAAGTGCTGAATGGTGCAATGCACACAAGTACTGAAGTGCTGAGCAGTGGCAGTCAGTTTAAGATATTACTGGCCAGACAGAAGAAGAAGGCCTGCTGGATCCAAGCTTGGTTGCTTCAGAGCTTTGACCTTTACCACCCAGCTGACACTTATCTATTCTGTCTCCAAGCTTTGTGATTTCTGCTGGTCTTTACTGGAGCAGCTTCAGGGGACACTATCTGCCGTCCCAGAGCTGAGAACAGGGACCAGGGACCCAAGCCGCCAGCTCTGTGGTCATCTCAGGGGCCACTGGGCCGGTTGCTAAGCTGCGCGGGTACTCATCTGGAACCGGCAGCACTCAACAGATGCTTCTGTCCATTCCCATGTCTCCCATGCCAAAGGCAGTTGTACCACACACACACACACACACACACACACACACACACACACACACACACACACACACACACACACACACACACA
>JBBPCZ010000040.1:15101031-15122421 GCA_037974445.1 Brycinus macrolepidotus | reverse complement strand
CACACACACACACACACACACACACACACACACACACACACACACACACACACACACACACACACACACTCAGTACAACTCAAAAGCATTCATTGCTTTTCATTTAGAGGTGCCCAGCTGTTGGAGAGGTTTCCACCCCCCTCCCCATCGTCTTCATGCCTCTTTAGGGTGAAGTTCAGACTGGGCTTGGATAATTGTTTAACCAGCAACTGCAGATTCATCGGCTGTCGTGGGGCCCATTTAGTTGATTTTGTTGCAAATCCTCCCTTTGAAAAATCATGTTGACAGCTACAAAATACCAGGTTGAGGGAGAGTGGATACCTGAGACACTACTTTAATTTCAGGGCTGCATGTATGGTTTAAGAATAATGTCAAGGCTGAAAGGCTGAAAAAGTCATTTTTCATTCTTTTTTTTTTTTTTTTGTCTTTTTTTTAATTTAATGATCTTCTGTTAAAAGCAACATTATAAAGCTGAATGTTAAACCATAAAAATGTTATATATTGCCACATTAGAAATGAACAGTTAGCATTAAACTAAACATTAAATCACAGCAAGACGTGACTATTATTTGCGGAAAGTCTTGAAGTTGCATTCGTTAACATTCATTTGGTGGGTTCCCATTGCAGTTTTGCACAAAATGGAAGTTTGTTTTAAAAATTATTTTAAAAAGGTCAGCAGAACACAGTTGCTAATGGCCTGTGTTTCCATTGAGAGATGTTTTTTGATTAAAGCTGGGTTTTCTTGTGATATTCATTGAAATTCAACATGGAGACTGATCTGCAAGATCTTATCAATTTTGTCATGGTTTTTAGTTTGCAAATTCAGATTGTGCACTAAGCAGGTTAATGGGAACCCAGCTCTTCAAGATTTGCAGAGCTCAACTTGATGTCTGTTCTTCAGTTGGTGGCATGAGCTTCTGTATTGTCTTGCTACTCTTGGTCTTTTCTGTTCAGTCTTGCTACACAAGCGCACTCTTGCAGGGAATAGGTGTTTTGATGTGGAGCATCACCAGGATGATTGGTGTAGTGTGTTCATGTCACCAGTAAGCTTGCATAACAGGATTTTGAAGGTGCAGTGATATGCTTTATTACCTTCGTGGCACCAGTAAAGTCACAGTGGGAGCGAGAGCTTCTTTTACACGTAAAGGCTAGTCCCGGCCCAGCCTTTCGATCGTCTTTCATTCCATCTTTGAGGGTTTCCTTTAACAACACTGGAGCTTCTCCCTTTATCGTCCCAATCGCTGTCTGTGGGTGCGTCTGTCTGCGGGATTTGCATGAAATTTTAATGAGTGATTGGATTAACATGGCTGGGGCTGTGCTCCCAGCAGCCTGCGGTCTGTAATCCCAGCAGTGGCAGACCAGTGATAAGTGCACACGCTCGCTCAGTGCGATCAGACCACAGCGCGGCCAAGTGCTGCGGCACGGATACCCGGATGCATGCACCGCAAAACCCCGTCTGACTGGCTCTGGCCAGAGTTCGCCTGCTTTCCCATTGGTTAGTTTAAAACAGCCGAAATCCTAACCTACTTCAGTGATTCGGTGGTTAAACTGCCTCCAAAAATTGTGGTCTCCAATGGCATGATTTCTATTTTGATTCTAGGCTTTGGTGGTGCACATGGAGGCCAATGTGATTCTTTAATCTGTGCTATAAAAATCTGCGTTGTAAGAAGGACGCTTTTCCTTGCGGTATTTTTGGGGAAAAAAGGCCATTTTCAGAGGAGTGAAATGAGAACGGATTAATGAGGAATGAAGTGTTAATCATCAGTCATGCAAAAAAAAGCTCAAGTGTTTTCATTTGGGAAATGTGACCAATTCTTAAATAATAGCTTTACTGCGCAATAGAATTACTTAAGGAATAAGAAAGTGGTTCATGACTTTAGAGTGCTCTGGGAGTTGAAATCTTTGTATGAATTATGGTTCCATACCAATTTGTGTCCAATATACAGCACAGAGTAAAAGTCTTAGACAGCCTAGAAAATTGTTTAAATCTTGGTGTTAAGCGTGTTTCTGCCCTATACACTATATAACAGTGGAATACACAGAAATAAATACAGTAAAACATAACACAAGAGTCAGTTAGTCAGTTAGTCAGTTATGAAGCCATCCATGTCTTGCACTCCAGCTGTTGCATAGGTTTGTTGAATTCCACCAGCTGGTCCCTTGGTTTAATTCAATGAAGAAATTATTAGCTGTAGCAGGTAAAGGGAGGTATAAATACTAGTCTTCCTTGAGGAGATATTTGGAAATGTTTAAAAAAGGCTCTGACACACTTATTATCTCTGTTTATTTATATTTACTGTGATATTTTTCTTTATTGTTGTTTTTAACTGTATTTCTATTAGATAAACTCTTTTATTTTCTCAGGTGATATTTTTCTGGACTTTTTCATCGCATTGTAAAACCTGCAGATGCTGCTATTTGCATACATGATTGAATACATATTCATGCTTTTATACATATAGTCTGAAGCTTATTGAGCATGCCTTTTTTTGTATGTGGGATATTTGATCAAAAATGATTTGTGGGCACCAGTTTGATCATCTCAAGCCCCCTTTGTTTGAGTGGTTTTTGGACGTATGTGGAATCGGTTGGTTAAACATGTCCAACACGCAAAAACAAGAAAAAGTAGACCATGTTTATCTAACATAGACTTGTTTCATGTCGAAACCACCTAATGTTTAGATTATATATAAGCACCAAACTTGTGTTATTCTGGTCTGTCTACAGGTTAAACAAATGGTTAGGTTTTTCTTAATTTGATCGTTGCTAATGTTTATAGGTATTTTTTTTTCAGAAATCTCCAAATCTCACTACAGTATACAAACACTGCATGGGAAAATCCGTGGCATTCTCACAGGGAAGTTTTATTGTTGTCCAGCCTCTTTGATTTTTCTTCCATGTCCAGCGCTGACAGGCCGCCACCTCAGGGGTTATGTGAATAAAGCAGGGGTGCGCCCAAGCAGAACAAATCCCCTACGCCTGCTGTTTGGAAGGGCTTCTCCCCCTTCTTCAAGTATTGTAGTTCAGGACACTTCAGAGGTAACCTGACCACTACACATGGTCACATTGTGAGGGGAACAAAAGGTATGCCTTTAAATGTGAATAAATATGTTTACGTTGGACCTTTCTGGTACTAAAATTTTTAATTGTAACCATTTATATTTGTTGTTATGTTAGGCCTCCAGCAGAATGTTACGCCATCCCTAAGACTTATCTGCATTTTTAGGAGGGGTTTGTTATTTGGGTTTGATTTTTCATGCGAAAACATAGCTATCATTTTTTAAAATCTTGTTTTTATTGGAGTCCTGGTGATGAGGAGCAGGATGACCTTTTGGTAGAGAAATAAAATGTGACGGTGTTATTACTACGGCCCAAAGCTGTTAAATAGTTCCATCCCTAAGCTTGAAATTTAATAATGTGCACGGCATGTGTTTGGAAGTGTGCAACGGCAAGGGCATTTTTTTTTTTTTTTTCCTTTCCTCGCATTTCCCACTATAAAACCCAGATTGAGATTGAGTTACTCATGGAAGTCTGGAACAAATACTTGTTCTCTTTTTCACTTTTAGACCTCTTTTTTCTGCTTTAATGACTCCCCACTGTGAAGGTCCCCCATAAACATTGTGTGCAGACAGGCTTGGGAACAGGTTCCGCTCACCTGCACTGACGCACTGCCATCAGCACACAGCGATCGAAAAGGCACTTGTGTCCTCTGATAACCATAGACTAGATGGAATGTTCTAATAGCGTTTGCATTTCTTATGAGTCTGTTACAGTGTTATATGATACATAATAAGACATATCATATGATTTGATTGGCTAGAAATTACCACAGACAGTGTAGTGTATTTGTAGATGCCCAAATATTTACCAGTATTACAACGTAAAGTAAGTTTTATATATAAGTAATTTTCTATTATACTTATTTGAGTCAGAATTATTTGGATTTATAATATTTATAATATTTGAATTATTTCAATCAGCAGTTTTTTGTTTTTTTTTACTGTCTCTCTGCTTACCAGTTGATGAACATGTGGTCATAAAATTTATTTTCTAAGCTGCTCATTTCTTAGCTAGGTCATGTAATCTGTAAAATTATTCAAGTTGTTCTGTTTCCTACTTAAAAGACTGGAACTTTGATGTGCAAGCATTTTATTTTAAAAAAATATGCCGCTTTGTTTTGGTTATGCAGTCAAACTGCAAAATGCTACATCATACTTAATTGATTTCCTAAGGAGCTCCAGCACAAACCTTTTAAATAGATTGACAAATCTACCTGCTTGAAAAAGGATGGACCGCACATGCCGGGACATTACCAGCCTTAAGTGAACAGCATGGATTTCATGATGTGATACTCATGCATTCCCAATGAGTGACTGTATGAGAAAGCAAAACCTGAACCCGGGCTCCAAATGGAGTTCGCTAAGACGGTGGAAAATCCTCCGGCCCATCCGTAAAACGATCTAGGCCTATTTGAAGATTAGCCCATTATCCATTGCACATATAAAAACATTAGTGAAACCTGAGCGCCGCTTCAAAAAATATGTGGAGCCGTTCAGTAGTATGCTGGTTTATGGCTCTTTTCTTTTAGGCCTGTCCCACAAAGAGGGATATAAATTTATAAGCTTTTGGTTCAGTTGGCACTTCAACCGGCCTAAAATAAAAAAAGCGTGTCTCCATTGTTTGCGCTTCTGTTAAATATCCTCTTGAATGTCATAAGCTGGTGAGGTGTTACAGGAATTGAATTTCAGCCTCTGAAGTGCTACAAATCAATGCCATTGACCCATGACTTTTACAACCCACTGAGGTTCAGTGATAGACAAGTCTTTACTGAGTGTCTCTTTTGATCAAGCACCTGAAAGCTGGCAAGCATCTACACTCCCTGTCCCTTTACAACACGGCTGATTCTAAAGGCGTTTTTTTTTTTTTTTAACCCAGAATATTTTGGCATGAGGAATTTAATACTTCTCTTCCCTTTTCCAGGAAAGTAAAGTTGAAGTGTTCTCACACATGGAACGGTTAAAATATTTGCAACTGTCTTCACCACTCTGGAGCCCCCCATTCCAATGTACTAACTAAGGAGGGGGAACTTCTGAAGACTGTATTTATCTCCCAGCATACTCTGCTCTGATGGGCTGCTGAAGCATTCTGTTCAGTAGTTTGTCACCGGCGATAAGTCTTAGGAGCATAAGAGTGAAGTCCAGCCATGTGGAAGCTTTTTAAGAAATTAAATGTCATGGCAAGTAATGGGAGACGGTTTGCTCAGCCCCTTTCACCTCCAAGTTCCTCCGACTCCCACAAAAAGGCAAAGTTTTGCAAAATCGTTTTCCTTTGTCAAACATATGTCAGTGTCCAGCAGTGGAATGCACCTTAATCAGGCCCAAGTGACATTTCGTTAATGTGTTCCTTTTCTTTTGGTGGATTGATTCTCCCCGCTTCAGAATTGACAGATGCTGCCTGTATGTGGGCTGGGAAACCAATAAGAATATATCTGTCGCAAGTGTCAGTACATGGTTAAAACCTTTAGACTCAGCCAACATCATTCTTTTGGGTATTTTATCCCTCTTGTTGTTGTTTTTACGGCTTCCCCACCCTGTTTGAACCTTCCTTGCTATTCACCAGTGAAGATGAAAAATACAACAGAATGGGAACTGGATCGTTGCACTTGTTGCACTCCATTTATTTATGCAAACAAATGGAGTGGTGGTGGAGAAGGAGGTGGAGGGAAGCCTGAAGAAAAGAAAAGGACCCAGAAAGTGAAACCAGGCCAAAGCTTTAAGATTGCATGTGGTGGGGGTCGAGGCAGGACCGGGCCTGCTGCTCATTGGGCTGCTGAAAGGCGTTTGTCCTCCCGATAAACTCCCCCCTCTGCGACCCCACCTCTCTGTGAGAGAGAAGGAGGCGTCCAGGCCAGCAGCATGCAATCGATTGGACACGGCCACGCGGCGGGTTAAACAGCAGCGAAAGGCTCCCCTGGTGCCCGCCTCCCCTCTGGCAGATGTCTGGGAATCATCGGAATGGAGGTGGCCATCCAAGTGCTAATGCGCTGCGGTGATAAGTCAGCCGTCGTCCAGCTCTGAGAGCCGCTGTTGATGGAAGGGACCCATAGAGACCCGGATGGCCCAAAGCCGAAAAAGGGGTCACGGGTCCTCCTGGGCTGTGGATGTGGAGACTCGCTCTCTGACTGCGCTAATTGAGTTCCTCGTTTACTTAACGAGTGGTCTCTCGGTCACATATCTCCGACTGCTTGTGTGGAACGCGGACACAAAACATCATTAAGCAGAGGCCTATAATTGCGCTATGGGGCCACTAATTTCACTTTGTGGAAATGCTCGTTTTAATGAGACACAAGATCTGTGTGGCAAATACTGCCAAGCATTGTTAGGCAGAAGTCTGGAGAAGGATTTATGCTGACTTCCTATATGGTTATTTGCAGAGAGAAATGAGCCACAAGTTACTTTTTATAAAAGAGAGAAAGTCAGGATTTAAGGACAAATGTTCAGATGACAGTGTGGCCAGTGACATAATGGCAGTGCTGGATTTTTCAATACTGTAAGTTGTTATGTTGATGTATTCAATTTTTTAATTAAGAAAAAAATAGTACCAAGTTTTGAGAGTATTGTATCTTTTAATTGGCGTAAAAACACTCATATTTGTGAGGTATACACCTAAAATAGCTACATGGAGAGACCCTCTTTCTTCAGTTTTCGAGTTAATTGGATGTGTGGTGTGACCATGAACGGAAAATTCTGTCCAGCAAAGGTCACTGAAATCATCCATTACTTACAGTTATTAGCGGCAACATTATCTATGACCTCGAAACACGAATGCATCTTACACCCTTAGAACAGGCAGTATTTGGTTGTAGCAGTGTTAGCATTTAGCTGCATAGTTCAAAGAATGCCAGTCCACAGCACCATGTGGCTCCCACTCAACTCTACAGCTCAGGCCCTGAATTTCTGGCTGCACACAATCCTGACTTTAGCCATTGTCAAGAAAATAAACACTCAACTGGTTTAATAAACTTTTTCAATGAATAAGACCAAGTCCTTGTTGCACCTTGAGATAGCACACGTTGAGATAACACGCTGTTGTTTTTCTAAAACCTTCAGCAACTCTCAAGAAGGGACTACCTTGAATAATTTGAGTAGTAGAGTATGCATTGCATTGGTAGTGTGGTCTAATTTTTTAAAATATTTTTATACATTATATTTTATATATAGTTTAAACCCCTGCTCATTTCATCTACAAAGACATTTAAGTGGTTGTTACTGTATAGTAAATGTTAATATAATCAGATAATCAGAACCAGTAAACCAATAAACAATTTCTTTTTCTCATGAGCACTGAAGCTAAAAGAGCAGTGATGGATGAAATCACACATGGATTACTGAATGATGGAAAATTTGCTGCAGGAGATGGTATAAAGGCACCACAAGTTTGAAGTGATAAGTGTAGTGATAACTTGCACGACTAGGCTACTACTCGTCTCTGGTGAAGACGATGCTGAAACCAGGAGCTCGGACACTCGGAGCCTTAAACTTGCTTAGTAATTGAGTTCTGGCAGTGGAGGCAGGAGGGAATACCAAGTGCTGCTGTTGCTAACTAAAATCCTGAAGGCGATAAATATGGTCATTCTAGTTTCTTAACGTTACACTTGCACCGACTAAGTGGCTCACAAAAAATGTATTTGAACAAGAGGCTACAATCATTGCCTTTATAGCAGCATATAGTGAGCATGCAACTGACCATTAATACATTGTTGCCCCCTACTGGATACGTTTTGAACTTCAGTAATAACAATACTTACGTTTATGGTTAATTGTAAATACGTATTCAAGTACTCATCAGAAAAACTCGAAGTCTGTAAGATGGTATTTAGAAGGTGGGCTAACAATTAACCAGTGTTATATGTCATCAGACATTTCCATGTAAAATGTTACTGTAATTAAAATTCTGATTTCTTACAGTCACAAGGTAAATAAAGTGGGAAATGCTACATCCCACAAATCAGCTCTGTATTTTAAAGGACTTCATACATAAAGATTATCAACAATTTGAATGTCCACTGGGTGTTGCTATGCTTAAAAATATTCTGAAAACATTGCCTGGCTGTTGTAGTTGACTTGTAATAGAAAATATGTTTAAACTGTGTAAAGTGTGTGACTATACTACTAACACTGTCTCTGACTCTGAAAACCCAAACATGATGTTTTGCAGGTTTTCTTTGTTTGTTTGTGTGTTTTTTTGGCAACATAGAAAAAACTCTTATGTTTCTGAGACTGTACTCTGTAAACTTTTATTTGATGATAAACTTTGTAATGGTAGTGAGTGTAATATGTACTTTGTGGGTGGAAATAGATAAATGGCCACGATAAATATAGTTGGAGAAGAAAAAAATTGTCCAACTATGGAAATGTGCTTTGTTCAAAATTGGTGTTTGTTTTTGGTTTTGACTTTTCTGTTCGAAGTAGATGCGGTATTCCTCAGGTTAGATCAGTCTCTGTGTCAGCATTGCCTAATGATCCAGCATGGCTGCTGCTGCTCGTGTTTTTTCTATTCAGGGAAGAACAGAGGTTTATTTCAGTACGTTATTAGCATTAGTATTGGGCTCGATTCATACTGTCAGTCCAATCATAGAAAAACGAAATGAGCTGCAGTGGAGCCTTTGCAGCTGCTCTCATAAGCATATATTTGGACAAAGAGGAGAACGGTCTGATGAGAAAAGAAAAAGGATGAAAAAAAAACCCCATAATGTATAGGATTTAAGCATGTGCTCAGACAAGGCCTAATTGTGAAGTGATATAAAGTGACAGGGAAAAGTGTAAATCATTCAGTCTGCTCACACTGTTGGCGCACAACAGCGTCTTTGACGGTGAGCAGTAATTGGGAAAACCTGGCTGTGGTTAATGCCTCCTATTCCCCCCCACCACACCCGCTAAGTTTCAGCCATTCCCCCCATACCCCAGCCTCAAAATCATCCAGATCCAACATGCGTGTAATTTCCAGCAATTTAGCATCCGCTTTCACAGGGACAGGTTTTATGAAACCTGAGGCCGTGGCGAAATAGTGCCTAGCTAAGAGGTGCAGGAGCAAGGCAGGATGGGGTGTAAATTCAGCTCCACGCTTGGAGCTAGCACTGCACCGAGCCCCTGCGTCCATGGCAATTAAATGCTTTTCTCCTTACTGGAATCGAGCAGTCTGTCATCAGGTCTGGGGCCTCATATATAGTACATATGCCATAACGGCGGATGAAATCTTTAGCGAAATAAAACACGGATCCACTGTTAGGGTCAGCAGTCACACACTTGGGTGTGTAGTTGTAGGCTAGTCCTGAACTTGGCGCTGGGCCATATAACGGTTCAGAGGCAATGAAGGACATGCTTTTTTGCCTTTGCGCCCTAAACCTGTTGCCATGACGGCAGTTTGGATTCTGACCTCTTTCAACTCAACCCCCCCTACCCAAACCTCAACCTCAGTGCCAAAAGTCCTCTCTCAGCAGGTGAGGCTTCATCATTAGCAGCAGGATAATTAATTGTCAAGCACACAAAGGGCAGGCCTGGACCCCTCAGGACCCCAGTGGACCTCTAGCCCTGTGGTACCTTGTAAATAATGTGTCTATGGGGGTCAACTCTGCAGTACATTTTTTTCTCTTTCTGGTCTCCAGCTGTAGACTGAGGTATGACTCATGTTAAGAAAGGGAACTTTCAGGAGCCCTTAGTACAAGTTATACACATTCCCGCAAACACACACTCTGTACAAAGCCTATATGTCAATACAAGCCACTTATACTTAGATATGACTTCTGCCAAGTGGATGTTCTAGATTGGGGTCAGAAATGTCAGTACACTCAAAAATAAAGGTTTCTGGGGCCCTTAAGCTTTGGCTCCATCATCGGGAGATTGTTTGATCCCCGGAGACTGTTTGAAGTTCGATCTCCAGTGATGGAGCAGCTGGGAGTTCAAGAGGGCACAACTGTCCTCGCTCTCTCCGTTTGGGTAGCATGGCCACCCTTCCACCCCTGTCACAGCCTTTACCATTGTAGCATGAGTTTGAAAATGTGGGTCCTAGCTAGCGGGTGGAAATTGAGCACAATTATATTGGGGGGAAAAAAAACCCAAAAATAAATACATAAATAAAAATAAAGGTTCCTAAATTAGTCTTGGACATCTTAGTTATTAAATTAATCTTGATTCCTAAATTAATCTTGGACAATATGAAACCTTTACATCATGTTGAAGTACTTTAAACTTTATCAGAGTTTCTATGAATTTAATCAAGGTTCTTTGGTCTGCAGATCCTTATTAAGCTCCTTTATTTTTTTGAGTATATATTGGGTTAATTTCCAACAGCATACTTACAGCAACAAGCATCCTGTTAGCCACTGAAACAGCTGTCAGTTTGGAGCTGTAATTCTTCCACTTGCACACATGTACACACACACACACACGCAGTGCAAGTGTGTGAAGGCGTTGAACTGCAAGTGTGTGGCGGGGCAGGGCAGATGGCAGGAGGCAGTGTGTCACCAGGCACTTGAGGATCCGCCAGTTACAAGAGCAGTGGGAGTTTGTGGGCCCCCAGCAGATGGGGCTTTGGTGAGGGAGGGTCCAGCCAGGCATCCCGAGGCTGCTGGGGTGCACACGGATGCCTGTTCCTGTCCAACTCATAGCTGGACTGGAAGAGAAACGGAGCGACGCAGAGACGAAAAGATGAAGGACGGGACAGGGGGTGAGACAGACGGTCAGGCAGACACCCCATGTCTCATTAGGCGGCCTCATTACCTCAGCGGCAGCAGAGCGGCCAGCCACGGCCTTCCTTTGAGTTACACACATACAGTTAACCCTTAGTAGGTACTGCTTTTGCTTGCAAAGGCATGCCGAACTGGAACAAATGTAGCAGAAATGTACAAATTGTACCCAGTATGTTGTGTTGTTTGTTTTCTGACGTCTGATAACCTGGAACAGACACAAAGAAGCACTAGCACAACATGTAAAAATACTATCAAAAACTCTGAGTACAAATTAGTTTTCTTCAACGTTTCACACACTGCAGTTAAAAATTGAAATAAACCGAGCTAATTTTGCTCTCTTTGCACTGAAACATGCTGCTGGTCAGTTGTTTTAGAGGTACTGAAGTTATACACAATATTCTTAGACAAGAAGTTTGTGGCAATAAATATCATATTGCCGTCATATGCCATGAATTATTTCTCATCCGTAGCTCATTGAAAGAAGACCTTTGTGTTGTTTTACAAAAGGATATAAATCATTTGTGCGCACTGTTGTTTTACAGGCATGGAAATCCTTCACGTGTTTCATTGCTTGTGATTGAAACCAAGGGAAAAAATGTTGGAAATGGAGAACCTGTCAATACTGTATCTAAGCTGAATAGTGTACGTAACTACATTTCTAATGGAGTTAGTTTATGTAATGAGTCTTCTAATTGTTTAACTGCATTTAAAAAGTTATCAGCTTTTAAGACTTAACCTCTGACTGCAGACCTTAAGACCTCTGATCCAGTTAGTGCTATGAATTGTTCAGTAACTATTGTAAAGCCTATTTAAGTACAGGAGTGAGGAATGGACCTACACCTGCCTGGAGGTTCTTAGAGTTTAAAGAGTACAAAACAAGTGCATAGCAAATAAATAAAAACGTCAACCTTTTTTCATTCATAAACAGAATCATAGCCACGTGGCTCTCACTGAGAGTGGTGTTTGGCTTCAGTGCCTTGATTACCAGAGTCCTCACACTCTCAGTGTTCCTTATCAAACAATTAAGTGTGCAAAGATATTTTCCCTGTTGTCGTTCTTTACAGTTCAGTGTTTATGAAGTGTTCTTGTGTGGTATGGTTGCTGGAGATGTTTCCACACCGTTGCTAAGTGTGTATGTGTGTGTGTGTGTTTGTTGTATGTATGTTTGTGGGAGCAGCTCCACCTCTGTTAGATCTGGTTGGGAGAAGTGTATTGACGTTTTTGGGGGGCCCATGGGAGGCTGCAGCATTGGGAATGAGGAGCTCACGTTTCAGCCTCCTCCACTTTCATCTTCAGCGGGTGGAGAAAACCCGGTGAGAACGAGTTGCACACAAACAGAATTTGGCAAAGGGGGCCTGTCACTCGATGGGAGTCTTTGTGCATGTGTGTGCGTGTGGTAGTGTGTGTTAGTGTGTGTATGTGTTTGTGTGTTTTGTGACAGTCATTCCCCTTTATTAATCTGTGCTACAATCACGCTTGTTATTTTTGTGGCTTTCTTTTAACTTTCTCCTCCGACTGTAGGGAGTTTTCGATTAGACAGCAGAGTGACCTAATTCTTGCGAGCTGATTCACTCAGACCTAAAGGAAAAAACCCTTGCGTGGAATTTGAACAGGCTGCTGGAGATGAAAGAAAACGGGACGCGAAGAATGTCCTTTGAATGGAATTTAGAGGGGAGATTTTGTATAACACTGAATAAACGAATGCAGTGCCATTGCAAACGAGATCGCGCGACTACAAATGGCAAGTACGCACGCCACCGGCTTTATGAATGCTCCAAACAGTTGAGGTTAAAGGTTGTGCGCATACAATTAATCAGGATACTAAGTAGGTTGCTTAGACTGGGTATGGTTGTGTGAATATCTGAGCCTGCATGAGTAGTATAGTCGCAAGTTTTGTAAATGTAAAGCCGCTCAACAGAATTTATTCACTTCGATAAACTGGACTAACTATAAAAATCAGCAATGTTGATGAGCTGTAAGATATCATCATCAGATTTTAAATATAAATTCTACATTTAAATGGCTAATACGAGCCAAATCAAGCTATTTCTTGTTGTAATTACTTACAAATGTATGTGCTTTCTCTAAAAAAAAAAAATAAAAAAAAATATTTTATGGAGCTTTTTTAAAATATTATTCTGAATGCTATTACAGATAAAACAGGAATTTTTAATTAGCAAGATCTTTAAAAAAAATTTTTAACTTATGCATACTCAGATGCGTTTAAATAGGCATTCCTTCCACCATGCACATGAACTGAGGCATTAGCAGGTGGGAGAAATACAATTGATATGGCAGATCCACGCTTTTGCTTGGATGAAATGGAGCATTAAAATGATGGCGGTTAGATGGTAGTGCAGGTGGCTAAGGAACACGAAGCAGATTCCATGCCAGTGGCCGTTCTGTTGTGTGAAAGTGCCACTGCAAGCGTGCGGCCTGATAATGCCATCGCGCCTGAGGCTTCCAGTCGAATCTGGGAATCTGGGCTCATGTCTGTCTGGCACAGGTTAAGCTAGCTTTGGCATAACATGGATTAAGTGCACAGCTTGGATAAATGTTGTAAGAAAAAAATTATTTTGTATGCATGTATGTGTATAACACAGGGTTATGAAAAGACATTTCATTTTTCCCTCATTTATTTGTATTAACAGACAAGGTCCTAAGATAATATAGTATTATCTGTCATTATTATTTTGTTATAAACAATAATTTATTACTTACAGCGTCATTTGAAATATGAAAATAGTCAGTGTTTTTTGTCTAAACTTTTGTTATAAAACTTATTATAGTTGTCTAAAACTTATTATAATAAAAATTCCATGATGTGTATTTGTTTGTTTTTTCATGCAGATTATCTAGCATTTTAACCTCAGTAAGTAATCATTTTAAAATTATAATAAAAATGTCTAAAGAAGTGAACCTCTAAAAATAATCAAAATATTTCGGGAAAACCATTGCATTTGGGGGGGAAAAAAAAAACAATTGGTATAACTGTTGAACCGAAACACCACTAGTTCTGACTAAATGAGAAGTAAGAAAAGACCACATGTGAAAGTGGGAGCTTTAAAATGGCTGCAGCTTCATCAGAAGAAGCAGCAAATCTTCTGAATACATGGAATCTGTGGAGTGTTTTTCAAAAGAAAAATGGACAAATCCTTGTCATCACCTTACTTGCATTCTTCCTGCCAGATTACCGACACTTTTTCCCGTTTTCATTCTCTGTCCAAACCGTGTTAGCTAAGCTCGCAGCGGAGCACAGCTAAGCAACTTAGACGTAGCATTAGAGTCCTAATTGTGTTTCTCTGAAGCTAGCCGCCTGCAACAGCACTCTGAACTGTGAAATTTCTTTTGCTGCCCGTATGAACGGCAGCTGTTTTTGCTGTAAGCTTAGCTTGATTGCTGGTTATCACCACCAGCGTCAGTGACTTCTATGGCAGGACTAATTCTGACTTTAGGATTCTAAAAGTTGGTTTAACTGCCAGTGACTCATTTTAGGAGGAATTACATTTCTAGATTTAGCTAATGAGCTCTCGAGTTGTAAGCTCCATGTACTAAGTGCAGCGTCTCTAAGGGGTTTGAGCATCATATCGGCCTTAATTACAGAATTACAGTGGAATGCACCTCTTCTTCATTTCAGTTTGCAAAATAATATTTGTAATTTTGGGGTAGGGAGAGGGGTTGTGGACTTGTGATGGATCGTTTGGGAGTTATCATAGGAAATATTGATGAATTTTCTGTCTGCGTACAAGTCTGTAAACGTATTATGATATCCAGGAGAAACTTCTGCAGTATTTATTTTTCTCATTTTCAGTTTACCCAGCCGCTTAAGCGTTTAGCAGCCTGTCATTTCAGGGTTGGTGGGCCTTTTTTTTAAAGGTAATTTCTGCTGTTTGTACTGTACGCATTATGTTGTGGCTCTCGCACGCTGGCTCAGAGAGTAAATTATCCTCCATTATGAGCATTTGATGCTGACGTTAATTTGAATGCATGTTGCTTTCATATGCATCTCATAAGCTATGCAGTTTGATTCGATTTGGATTATTTCCTTTAGCTCAGAGACAACACCCCCAGACACGCATAGACACGAACGCAAACACACGAGCGCTCACACACACCATCCCCTCCTGAGACAGTTTTAGCTGGAGGAGATGAGACAGCACCCGTTATTGTTATGTATCCATTTCTGTTATTGTAACAATGTAACAGCTCCTGTTGTTGTAGTTGAAGACAGTAGAAAGAGTGTGGGAGAGGACGAGAGAGATATAGAGGGAATATTGACGCTGGAGAGTGCTTCCCTAGGGATGTGGTGCGTTTTCTTGAGGGTGTTTCTCTTTATGAGGCCCCAGGGTTGTACCCAGGCTTTGCTGTGCAGGGCCTGTGGTCCTGGTGCACGTGTGCAGGGGAGCTTTGAGATTGAGCTGTTTGGATGCAGAGGAGGAAGAGAGCAGGGCCTCAGCGGGGCCCCACCTGCATGCTGCTGGGCCTCTCCGGTGGCTTCAGCTCGGGGACGGAGAGCAGGCCATCGCAGCTACCTGATGTTCCACTAATTGGCCACGGGTGAATTCCACTTGTCAGCCCAGGCAGGGTTTCTCCTGGATCAGAGAGGGGGCCGACATTAAAGTGGAACACTGGCTTCCTCGGCGCGGCCAGCCCAGGCCCTGCTTCCGTTTGAAAAACATCAGGAGGCTTTTTTATATGCTTGACCACCATCCCCACCTGCGGAACAACACTCGGTGCCACGGTGCCACAGCTTCAGGGCTCTAGAATTTACAAAGCTGCCCTTTTTCTGAGGAAAAAGAGACTCCAGACCTCCGAGTCGTTTTTTTTTTCTTTATCTGTTCTCTGAAGACTGTGGCCCATTTTTCATAAGCTGTTTTAGTGAAATGTAAATTGAGGGGAAAGAAAAGCAAGAAAGCAACTCTTACCCTCTCTACAACCCCCCCACCCCAGTGCTCTATCCCTGTTCTTGTCAAAAACTGCAGCAGGCCATGGGTGGATGTCTCTGCCTAGACTTTGGCGGCCGCGTTTTTGTCACTTTATCGCTCGCCCACCTTTCCCCTCATCCCTTTGGCACATCTTCGGGAACACGAAAGAGGTCCTGTGTCATTTCTGTTTATTTACTTATTTATTTCTGCTTTATCGGCCCCTTTTATTGGTTAACATGGCACTCCCCGCTGCTTTACTGGTGTTCGCTTTCAAAGTGCCGTTTGGCTTTTAACGCTGCGGCTCTTTAGATATGCTTAAGAATAGCACTAGCTCCAGGAATATTAAAGACTTCCCCCTTTTGATGCCTTTTCAGGGCGAAACAGAACCGGCTCTGGCATACCATGGGGAATCAGAGTGAGGGATGCATTAAAAGAAGCGCGCTTGCTATTAGGATAGTGAATTGAAAATTACGGCTCCTTACTCCTCTCTTGCTAGTCAATCAGGAGTCCTCATCACTGGCTCTGGTGTAATTTTTTTGGCACAAGGAGTTGCCATGGAAGCTGGGGGCAGAATATGGCAGAGGAAGCATCAGCAACAGTAGGCATGAGAGTTACAGAGCTGGGAATTGTGGTGATTGAGAGGATTATTTCAGCCATTGTTTAATATTGCAACAGTGATGATAGAATGCATCCTACTGTCATATGAAGCTATTCATAGACAGGCTTACAGTCTGCATGATATTGACATCTTAGAATTTGCAAAGTGGAGTAAAACATTATAGCCTTTACATATCTAACATACCTAACTCCTAGTGGTTAGATGCTGCTGTCTAGTGTTTGCTTGAGGATCTTGTCTAATAATTCAAACAGAAGTATCAGTAATGTCTCAGTAACCGATACATATCCTCATTCTACATAGTTGCTTGTAGTCTGTCACCGTAAAAAGAGCAGTATTACACCTCAGGCCATTACTGTTGAATTCATCACATACATCAATCAGCCATAATATTAAAACTTCCTGCCTAATATTGTGTAGGTCCTCCTTGTGCCACCAGAACTGCTCTGGGACATCGAGGCATGGACTCCCCAAGACCTCTGAAGGTATGCTGTGGTATCTGGCACCAAGACTTTAACAGTAGATCCTTAAGTCCTGTAAGTCGTGAGGTTGGACCTCCATGGATCAGACTAGTTCGTCTAGCACGTCCCACAGATGTTCAAGTCAACACCTTAAACTCTTTGTCATTATCCTGCTGAAAGTTGTTGCCATTAAATGGTGTACTTGGTCTGAAACAATGTTTAGGTAGATTGATCATGTATGGCTGGTTGGTGTATGTCCTAAGTAGAATTTAGAAATAACCTGGTTTTATATTGGTAATATTTTTATCGTAAAAAAAAATATATAGGGCTTTCCTTAATAATTTGAACACTTGAGCATTTGTTTGTTACATTCGCATTCAAATCTATCTAGTATTCAGAATCTTTGTCTTAAAGCCACAGAGGTTTTAATTGCCTCAGTCAGAATTGGAACCAGAAAACTTTATTGAGATCGGAGGAGACCGTTTGTTCAACGACTGCACAGACAGAGACACAAAGACGAGAACAATCTAAAATGTAGTATAAAGTTAAAATAAAACTCCAGATAGTAATCTGAAAACAAAATGCTGTGGTCAGTGAGAGAGGTGGACATAAATACTATAGATAAATAAATAAAATTACTGCTGAAATGATTTAGTAGTAAACGCAAAAAGTGGTTTGGAGTAATCTATACCGAGTCCATTATTGCACATAATAGTGACATAAGCAGTGATATTGCATGAGTAGTGACAAAAGGAGAGACTTAAGGTGTGATATTACACATGATAATACTATTGCATATAATAATATATTACACATAATGATAATATTAATATTATAATAATATAATTATAATAATATTAATATATTATTATTATTATACTATTATAATAATATTATTACATATAATAATATATTACACCATAAGAAATTGCACACCTGGTTAGCAGCAGGTTATTGCTCAGATTATTGTCTTGGTGTGTGACAGGGTAAGTATAGTGATGCTTATGCTTAGTCTACTAGTACTCTAAACACTAAAACCAAGAGCTTAGAACCTGGTATTGGATAAGGAAGGGAATACAGTTTGCTGCTGCTATTAACTAAAATGCTGATTCTGCTAAATAAAATAATAATTCTAATTATTAATGTTGCCTTCCTAACTATGTGGCTTGGGATTGTTGGATTTAAATGGGAGGCTACAGTCGCTGCTTCTCTAGCTACATATGGCGCATGGAAAAACTAACTATTAATACATTGTCAATCACTGGATGTACTTAAACCTGCAATAACAAAAATACTTAAGTATGATTAATTATATAATGTAAATATTTTTTGTTTGCAATATTGTGACTATGGCACCGACGGTGGCACAGTGGCTAGCACTGTTGCCTCACACCTCCAAGGTTGGGGGTTTGAATTCGGGTCCTGGCCTTGTGTGTGTGGAGTTTACATGTTCCCCTCATGGTGGCGTGGCTTTCTTCTGGGGTCTCCGGTTTCACCCACAGTAAATTGACCGTACGTGTGAGTGTGTGAGTGAATGGTGTGTATGTGCGCCCTGCAGTGGGCTGGTACCCTGCCCAGGGTGAGTCCCTGCCTCACGACCGTATACCCCGGGATAGGCTCCGGGTACCCGCGACCCTAGGAAGGACTAAGCGGTTACAGAAAATGAATAAATGAATATTGTGAATAAGTATTCATGTACTCAGAAATGCCAAGTATTTAAGGCCTCTAAAATATCAGGCTTTTTTTAACATCATTTGATGATGGTTGAAAATGATTTATATGTTGTTACATTAATGCACATTTGTAATGTTTTTTCCTTTTCCAACCGATTTGACAACAGTGTTATGTTTTTTTGATAAACTAAATAAATACAACAGTTGCATTTGGAGATGTTACTTAAAGAAGTAAGAAGTAGCTCAGAGGTATTTTTTGACCTCAGCATAAATATGCTAGAGCCAAATAATGAAAGGTGAAACTGACCACAGCTGAGTAAAAGTTTTAGGTTCACATGCAGGAAAGTGCTAAACTGGCAGGCAGGAACAGTGAATCTACAGCCGCTAATCTGAGTTGACTGGGATTAATAACTGTTGACTGGACCATGTGGAGCCCATGAGCGGAGAAACAGCAGGCGGTGGGCATGTGGAGGCCTGTGGTCCCACAGCCAGCGTCCAGGGCTGGAGGACTAAGCGGCCCCATCTCCCTTGCTCTCCTCTTGGGTCCCTGCATTCACGTCCTCCCCTCTAGCTCTGATTGATCTGGACGTAGGGTGACCTGCACTGTCAATCAAAGCTGCCTGCAAGGTGTTTGCTGTCATACACCACAGCGATTCCTGCACCATGTGTTTGGCCGTCTCTTCTTGCTCTGGCTGCACCCTCATGCTTATGCTACAGATTCCTGGAGGGTTCAGTTGCACATTAGATGAAGGGCCTTATATCAGGAGAGCTTAGCACATTCTTTACCCCTCCTGGGTCCCCCATGGCAGATATGATTGTTCATGAATTATTTCTCACTTGCACCGCTTCAAAACAAGTGGAGACACTTTGTGCATCTTTTAATTTTTCGGTCAGTACCATATTTTTCACAAATTTTTTTTACAGGCATAGTGATTTTTTTAAAAATATTATGAAAATTTATTCTCGTGTGTAGTCCTAACCTAGTTTGCTTAGTAAAGGTTTTGCCTTTTCTTGAGAACAGTCACACACTTAGTCTTTATGACTCTTGGTGTAAATAGAATGTAAATGTAATTAATTAGTTAAGTATTAAATTAATTGTATAGTTTTTTAATTATTATTTTTTGTGACTGTGAAGAGGTTTTGTACTATAAAATAACATTGCAAATGTTTTTCTCTTGAATTTACTCCTAGACTACCTTACTCACTCTTGGTGGTTGTAATACAACAAAACACTAAAGAAAGTAAAAACTCACGGTGAGTGCTAGCCAGGCTAAAGTAAAGTCCATATATCCCCCAAATAAAGTCTAAACAGTACATCTGATAGTTTTTCAAAAATGGATGTATGGATGTAATTGAAATATATTTTAATTTTTTTATGACATTTGCTGTGGCAGCATGTTGGCACAGTGGGTGCTGTCACATCACAGCAAGAAGGTCCTGGTCTGGATTCCTAGCTGGAGCAGCAGAGTGTCCTACCTGTGTGGAGTTTGCATGTTTTCCCCATGTCTGTATAAGTTGTGTTGGATTTCCTCCCACAGTCCAAAAAGACATGCGTGTCAGGTGAATTGGAGATGCTAAATTGCCTCTCGGTGTGAATGTGAATGTGTGTGATGCCCTGTGATGGACTGGTGACCTGTCCAGGGTGTTTCTATGCCTTTCACCCCTATGATGCTTGGGATAGGCTGCAGTACCACTACTTTTTTTAATCCATTTATCCTAATCAATGATATTTGAGGTTTACTTAACATTCCACACTGCCTCTCATTAATCATTTATTTTGATGACTATACTTTTGTGGATGTACTTTTATGTTTACAAAAGCTTGTCTGGTTCAAATAACATTTAATTATACTGAATTTTTGAGAGTGTTTTGCATCGATTTAATAGACTTTTTAGCAAGTGTTACAGCTCTTCCTCCCCCCACCTATGATGAAAATTTGATACATTTGCACTCACTCTCAAGTTGGTCACAAACAGTAGATTCTGCAAACAGTTTAGTAGTTTACGATTTCATCTGTTGCAGAAATCTAGGTTGCTTGTATAAAGATGTTTTAATCTCGCTTAGATACTTTTAAATGACCCAAATATAGTGTGCACCTCTCTCCAGCACAGCATTGCACAGTATTTGGTGTGTGATGACAGAGCACAGCCTGCAATTGGTTATTTAAAACTTAGAGGATGTTTGTTTCATTTATGAAAGTATTATTTAAGAATGTTGTATAAAGTTGTCATATAACAACGAGGAAGCCAAGTATTACCAGTGGTTCTCATCAGTGTGTGCACTGGGATTTAGAAAGCCTGCATATGAATTAGGGGTCCTGTAGATTTCCCAGATAAAAAGTCTACAGCATACATCACACTTAACAGCATTCGGGTCGTATTAGTTGTGTTGAACGAAGATTAAGTCTACGTTTTCAGGCCAGAATAATTCATACGCTGGTGCCTCTCATATGAGTCGTCACAGAACGAAGGTCTCCATTACATTATGGAAAAGGAGGAAAAGAAGCTTTTAAGTTTTTTTTTTGTGTGTTTTTTCTTTTTTCAGTCTGCAGGCCACTTAATAATATATGGTGTTCAGAATGGGAGGAGGAGGTGCCTCTTGGTGGATATTTTTACACTGCAGACGTTACAGTGTGCAGACGAAGAGCTGTATCATGTGTGGTGTTTAGTCAATAATTCAGGCCGCAGAGATGAAAGAGGAAGAAGTGGATTTATGGAAGGAGTCGAATCAGGAGCGAAAACCCACTGGTTCTGATTGCTGGACGGTAATAAGGTGTCAGAGGTGTAAACAGGTATGACAGAGGCAGATTTGAAATGACAGATAGAGTGTGTGGGGAGGGCGTGATAGGAGGGTCTATGCTCTTTGTCCCGTGGAGTGCCTTGTCTAACGGGGGCTCTCACACACACACACACACACACACACACACACACACACACACACACACACACACACACACACACACACACA
>JBBPCZ010000040.1:15068954-15082090 GCA_037974445.1 Brycinus macrolepidotus | reverse complement strand
GTGTGTGTGTGTGTGTGTGTGTGTGTGTGTGTGTGTGTGTGTGTGTGTGTGTGTGTGTGTGTGTGTGAGAGAGAGTCAATGAGTATGTGTGTGTGTGCATGTGAATTCATGAGCCTCCAGGCCTCTGTAAGCATGCAGAAGCACTTGTGGGGCTGCTCTTGTTTGCTTTTGATGGTGTGTTTTCTGAGACAGGTGTTTACCCACCCCATGATGAGACAAACAGTGTGTAATCTCATCACCGTAAAGGAGTGCTCTGACTACCTCGCTGCATATTATAGATCTCAGAAGCCCCCTAGAGGACAACATATGCAGAGAGGGTGTTTTTTTTTCCACAGTCTCTATAATCAACTTAATCTGGTAACCTGCCATGAAATCCTCCACTTTGTAAAACATGAAAGTAAGTGATTGCATATGGCAGACATAAGTAAGGTTAATGTCCTGTTGAACCCCTCTGCTGATTCTCTCCCTATCATGTGCGCTTAATGTTTTCGGAATGCCGAATATGTTTCGGCAAAATAAATGGAAACAAACTCCGTGAAAACCTGTGATTAATCCAAAGTGCTTCTGCCACTCAAAAGCCAGGGAAAAATTCACCTAGTCAAAATGCACAGCTTTGTCACAAGTCAAAACAAATATTACTGATTACAGGGCAAGGGAACTAAAAATATTTGAATTCTTTAAGTCTCTGGAGATATTTTTATGCCTCTCAAAAGCACTAGCTGGTGCTGGAAATTGTTATGTGTTTTTGATAACTTTTGATTAGATTATGCCCACTGAGCCAGCTGCATTCTTACTGTATGTTCTGTTATCATATAATCAAGGTCCTTTAGTATTTTATTGCAGGACCAGGCAGCAATACCAATACAGGAGTTCTTAACATGTAGGATATAACTCTTAGTTAAGACTACACAATATGTAATTTCTTCATCGTTATTGCAACATTATTTTCTTGAGGTTTCAGAACGATACTGTTAACAAAACGGATTCCGCAGAAGGATGTGATATTCAAACTGCAATAAATGTTAGTTTTATAACTTTATTGCAGGATTTATAATTTTATTTGCGGTATATAGCAGTAAAATTGCAATATGATATGCCGTCCCTGTATTGTTTTATAGGCAGAAGGCTGTATCACTTTGCAAAGTTACATTTTTAATCGTAATTGCCTGGTTCAGCAAATGATTCCACTTTGATTCGCAGCCTGTACTTTTACCAGTATGTTCAGCACATGTGTTCCTCCTCGAGGTGAATGTGGACAGCTAATAGCGCAGCACTCAATAAAGCGGAGTGCCCCACACAGTGCTAATCAGTTAAAGGAGACCCTGCAGAAACTGCTGGAGAGAGGCTGGTGAGCACATGGACCATTTACACAGCCAGGCTCACACCTGTTAAACACTGTTTGATAGTTGCTGCTGGTGTTAATAAGTGTCTACTCATTAGGGTTCACAGGAGGCCGGAGGAAGTCGGCCAGGAGTGGCTCGGTGCTGAAGGAACGGGACCGTAATTTATCACGGCTCTGCCAATAGCCGTCGGCTTTGATCAGCGGGCCATTGGGCAGTGCTGCAGCGCCGTGTTTGACCCACCTCTTCCTTTCTCTCTCGGTTAATCTCAGGTGCGAAGGCTGTCGATGAAGCCAGAAGAGCAGAGAAAAGTGGGCCGACAGCCCAGAGGCCTGGATTATAGATGCCGTTTAAAGGTGTTCACATTACAGGCCTTATTGCTCAATTCTGATTTTTTCTTTTTTTCTTTTTTTTTGCCATCTGATCTTTATACGTAGACAATTCATTTTTGTGTCTGTAAGACATGTTCTATAATTTGTACGAACAGACCTCTTAACCCTTAACACGTTTTTGAAGTCAATAACACCGCCTACACTAGATATTGAGAGTGTTGCTACTTTTATCCCTCATAATGTGAACAGTGCCTAAATGGTGCTTTAGCCTCACACCTATTGCATTTGACCCGAGAGCTTTTAGACTGGAGTGTGTGTGTGTGTGTGTGTGTGTGTGTGTGTGTGTACATGTGTGTTCAAGCATTCTCAAATAGCCCCCCTCATCCAGCCACCCACAGGCCTTTCGTGGGTTTTTTCAGACGTGCAAACTGTCGCAGATGTGCTCAGTTTTTTCCCTGCTTGCCTGCTGCTGTGGCTGTTGTGTGTGGGATTTAGGCAACGATAAATAGTTTCCCCAGTCAGAGGGAGTGTAATTATTCCTCCCTTGTTCGCAGGGCTGTGGGAAACAAGGCGAAAATGCAGCCTGCCTTCTCAACAAGTGACTGCAGGTACGCAGCAACGTGCATCTTAAAAGTCGAAATCTCAGTTCTTAGTACTGTTGATGTGGCCACTGAGTGGGGGCCAAACACAAACATGCAGTGAGAGTAATTGCACCTCTGAAGGAGATGCTAATGTGCATAATATAAGAGCCGTTATCCTAACTACTTGCATTTAACTTTAGCACAAACTTTTCCACATTTTTTTTTAAGTTATTTCCTTTCATGGATTTCAGGTTTCTTCGTGATCAGCCCCTGCTATAATGACTGAAAACAGATCAGTGTTGTGTAGCTTCTCATGTTTCATAGATAACAATTGAAATTGCTTGTTGATTGTTCTTATGTTTGCCTGGACTTGTCTGGCTGTTCGCACTTTTTTTTTTTTGATTGTTCTTTTCACCACAACCTGACTAAGAGACAGAAAGGTTGTGGCTGAAACACAAAAACGTAATTAAGCGGTGAAATGCAGCTGCCTGTCGAGGATGGCATTCTTTTATCCCACCGCTGCCGCCACACTGTGACTGTGGGCAAACGAGGACACCCTGTAGGTTTCAGTGCATGCTTCTGCTTAATACGCTATTGCATAAGCCACTGTGCTAATTACCGCGGACCTCCCAAAATCTAGCTGTCTGGTTAGAACTAAACACAGGAGAGGAATCAGAATGGTACAGGGGGAAAGATGAGATCCAGCCCTTTCATCTTCGCCAAGCAGAGGCAGTTTGTCCCTTGAGGCACTCTCTGTTTTTTTTTCTTTTTTTTTTTTTTTTTTTCTTTGTTTGTTTTGTTTCCCCGAGTGTTTTTTCTCTTCTTGCTAGCACTGACTGAATATTAGCTGGGGGTTAAGTTTGCGTAAACGCAGTGATAGGAAAATTGCTCAAACCGAGTTGGGATAACAGTCAAGATTGTGGGGAGATGCTGGTGGGGGGGTGGGGAGGTTTGAGCTGGAGCAGAGGGGGGCTCGGCGTCTGCCTGACATGAAGAACAATAAACATGTTCCACATGGGGAGAGGTGGGCTGCAGTTAAGGTCCAAGCCGTTGCACATGGAAATGGCTTCCAGACCTGGTCCCACTAGCACAAAGAGCCTTTCTACAGCATGTGTACACACACACACACACACACACACACACACACACACACACACACACACACACACACACACACACACACACACATACACAGCATGGCCTCCAGCACTAGGCCGTCTCCTCCAGTCAGTCTGTTATAAACACTGGCACAGTTCTGTCACGTGTTGCTGGACCTCTGCCACTAAACTGACCTGAGCGCAAACCTCTCTTTCCACTGTCAAAACAAAAGGTCCAAACACGAGCGCGCCAGTGGACACTGAGGAGACCCAAACGTCTGTTGTTTGCCTTAGATGAGACTCATCAAACATAATGGCACAGAGCTTGAAGGAAAATTAGTTCTGACATGTGTGAAAAGGTTGTGTCAAGTTATTAACTGGCTATGTTTGTGTTAAACAAACTCAGCTGGGTCATCGGTTAATTACAGAATAAATTCATCCATTTTGCTCGTCTGGAAGTCAACAGAAGGTGAAAGATGGGCTAAATCAAGCAGAACAGAGACTCGACTACCTAAATGTAAGGGCAGAATCCATATGATATAACGCGATCTGCACTTTTAATTAATCTGGCAGTGCATGGCAGTTTTCTTTGTTGTATAGTCTTTGTACTGGGTTAAGATCTAGGCTGTGAGAATCCAGAGTGCTCTCAGGGAGGGATATGAATGTTTGCCTTGTTGCCCCATTGCACCACAACACCACTCTCCCCGTGTTCCTTGAGATAAATATGTAACATGGACAAACTACTACAGAGGATTTACTCAGCAGGCTGGTGACCAGCAAGACAGCATAAGCTTTTCATTCAGCCATTTTGTTAATCACTGCTGTTTGTGTTACATGCTGTTATACAGTGTGAAGATACCATCAGACTATTGCAGTACATTAGTCTTAGACCATCAGTCAATGGGTGTTCATTGTCAGAGATCCAGAAGTATACAAATTTTTCCATTCTCACTAAAGAAGGGCCCAAAACTCTCAGGACTGGCTTTAATGACTCTTGGGCTCCTTAACAGAAAACGTCAAATACCATAATAAATTATGGGATGTCTCTTATCAGATCCACTTGTTTGGTTTTGCCCTCTTGCAGCGCAGATGCTTCCTGCTTTGGACTTTAAAAGCAGGCCCGGTTATAGTCAAACATTTACCAAAGGAAGTCATAAAGACCGAAGCTGGAGCGCATTGCAGGCTATGGCGCGTCTGACGCAACAGTAAATCAGGACGCTTCAAACCCCTGGGAGAGCGGCACCGGTTGAAAAGTTCATGCTGAGAATCTCCTTCTTCTAAACACACCAAATGCAAACAGTTTCGTCTGATTAATTGAAGTCCCACGGGGATTTTGGTGGCCAAGCAGAGCACCAACCTCTCAAGCAGCTTCAAAGTCTGTGCACGACTTTTAGTTTGAAAGCCTAATTGATCAATCACCGCCATGTGTTCCTAGTTGTCTGGAGAGCACGCAATTGAGAGACTGCAGGGGTAGGTCTGCGTGGGATGCAGGACCAAAGGGCCATTGCAACAATGCACGTTTCGGGCACTGATATTAGGAGGAGGCCAGGCTTTGCGTTAAAGGCAACTACTTTTCTCAATCACTGTTGTTGAAATGGTCAACCTTCGATCAGAACGTGGCGTGGTAAATTTTATCTCCTATCTTGTTGGTCTGGCATCGATCAGTATTTGAGAAAGTTGATACCCTGAAGATCTGACAGGAAGTAAACATCATGTTAGTGGATATTTGTCTCCTAATAGCTCTGAATGGGGCAAGTTGTTTGGGGAGGCTGATCCTAAATCAGGAGGAACTCAAAGAAAGCAGAGCAATAAGAGGACCACAGAGTGATTGATGAACGCAGTTCTCTGAGCCGCATGCATTAGCTCTCTCTAAACGGGTTGGGCACTTTTATTGATATTTTCATCTGTCATCTCTCTCCCTTTCCTATAAGCTCGCCCTATATCAAGCAACTATCGTCCATGAGGTTGTTTTTTACACTCAGCCACACATCTTGATCAAAAGGAATCACTCAGACTTTGGGAATGTCTAAGTGTTAGGCAGCTACGATTGCCTCTAATGCCAGCGGAACGAGAAGAGCGAGGAGGCATTGCTATTGATTTATTGAGACATTATGTACATTAGGAATCTAAAAGAAAGATGTTGCATTCACACTATGTTGTAATGATATGTGTTAGCCATTAAAGGGATCCTAACGCATGTTTTTTTTATGGCAAGATGATTCAATTTAAATCACAGAGTTGGATCAGAAAGGTTGGGCACACCCAACTTTTTCATTTGCTTTTCTTTCTTAAGCCTCTCCTGACAAAGGGGCAATCACACTGCAAGCCAGGCACTTCTCTGCAAAAAAAGAAAATGCCCAAGCAAAAATGTGAGGGAGGAAGAGCAGCACCCTAGTACTAATAAAAGTATTCTTTTGTAGACAAAGGCCAATGTAATAGAGAGAGAGCTCTCTGCTGAAATGGGATGAAGTGTTCTTTTCTAAAAGTGGATAATCCTGGACACTACAGCCAGGTTCTTCTTATATTTTATTTAGGCCCCTTCGGTGCACTGGATGCTTGGCGAGAGCGAGTTGAGCAGGCTGTCAGCATTTGCGCAATGTGTGGGTTTCAAGAGTGCCAGCGATGGAAGGAGAAGAAAGTGACATGTTGGAGGGAACAGGAGGGAAAAGAAAAAAGAAAAAAAAACATGCATTGAAAAGGGGGATTGATCTCTGGGCACTAGCGATAAGGGAGGGAGGTGTTTGGAGAAGCCTTGCACGGCGGCAGCTGGAGTTTGGCCCCTCCGCAGCCCTCTGACAGTAATTCCACACCCAGATTAGCTGTCATCTGATGCCAAGCCTTACTCGAAGCCCCCCTTCCCCCTCCCTCTTTGCTCTTACCCTCCTCCCCCCCCACACACCACCCTTGCCCCCTGTCTCTTTCCACGACCCCAGACTGCAGAGCTGTGTGCTGTTCTTATAAACATAGGCTTAAGCTTATAGTCTGAAGAGGGCCATGGTGCTAGCCTGTTCTGTTTTGGCATTGCTTTTGTAAGGTCTTTCGGAGGACAAAAGACTAGTTCAGTATGGAGGTGCTTTGTGTCTGGTTTTCTTTGCAGTGTTCATAATGGACCGCAGAGTGTATTTCCATTCATTTTTGAAGATTTTTTTTTTTTGTAATTCAAATTTGAAAGTATGCTTGGAGCTATGCTGTCCAGAATCGCTTAGTATTTTCTTCTTAATTTTCTGACCTAATTTGATACAGGTCTCCTAATTTTATTAGCACTGTCAAATATCCAGGACAAGGAATATGTCCTGCAATTCCTTACAGGCCTTGAAAGTCCAAGTGCATCACTATGGAGCAGGTGTGTCAACAAACCATTTGAGATCTCTCTATTGGAGCCATCACATCTCATTCACATGAACCTCACAAGACAGAAGAAATAGAAACACTTCCTCCAAAGAGAACATGACTCATCACTTTTCCCTGGCTGCGAAATGGTGTTAAAAATATAATATGTGCTGTGAGCCAAGAATAGGGCAGAGACATGGAAATCACTTTGCATATGCAATCTCCGTCATCTCTGGCCGATTTGACCAGGCTGTGTCGCTAGTTGCAGGTTCCAGCAATGCTGTGGCAGTCCTCAGGATTTAGCCAGCTCATGCCACCATGCAGGTGCTCAATTTGTATCTAAATTGCCCTGGCCGACAAACTCATTTCAGCCGAACTGGGCGAGAGCCAGACCTTGTGAAAGCGCTTAATGAAGCTGCTCTCACTCTGTGAACCCCTGTCAATCTCCGCCTGTCCCATGCTGCTTGGTCATTCCAGTCAGTCCCTCTTCAGCACTACTGGTCCACATTATCCTCACCTGACTCACCCCCTCACACCGCCCCTACTCACAGGGTGCAATGAGAATATCTCCTGCATGAGTGGCATGTGCCATCAGCTATTTGCACCGGCTTGATGAGATCATTTTGGCACTCCTGAAAGTCTGGTACAAGGGCTAGTGGTGTTAAATGGAACATATGGACTCGTGTCAGCTGGAATTTACCTTTTGTTTGTAGAGATTCCCGATTAGATTTTTTTTTTTCCCTGGTCTTCCTGGACCAAGTCATTTATTGTTGAGTACCTGCTGATACCTTGTCCTAATCCAAAATTTGTGTTTTCATAGATAATGCAGCTACACAGTGCATTCAAGTACATTTGTTATCAATGCGGTTTAGGTAAAATATGATAGACTGCAAATTACTTTACTGACCATGCCTTCAAGATACGATTGAGGTATAAGGAGACGCTGTGTGACTGCAGCAGGGGAGACAACTAAAGACCATACCCCCTCTTTTAAATGAACAGAGACAGGGTTAAAAAGGATTGAGGAACAGAGAGGAGAGATAACGTAGTCGGGAAACTCAAGGTAGAGATGGAAATTTATAGGTCATTAGATTGGAAGAAGGTATGACATCTTGAATATTCATATAATCATATTATCTAATATGCCTTTAATATGAACAAAATTCCCTTATTAATTTGAATATGCTGTTTAATTTGAATAGTTTGAATATGCTGTTATCCTTACGATGCAGTCACAGTGCACTCCAGTTTTAGGTGCAGTTGATTTGGATCAGGACCTCAATTGTGTTTTAGGCTCACTTGTCTGGTACAAAAAATGCCATAATCTTATATCTGTTCTCTGTTTTCTGTAGGTTCGTACATGGGGAATACACGGTGGAGGTGGCCATCAACGACTACCTCGACATCTACTGCCCACACTACGAGGTGCCACTGCCACAAGAGCGTATGGAGCGCTATGTCCTTTACATGGTCAGCTATGACAGCTACATCACCTGCAACCACCTCATCAAGGGCTTCAAGCGCTGGGAGTGCAATCGGCCCCTGAGCCCCAATGGGCCGCTTAAGTTCTCTGAGAAGTTCCAGCTCTTCACACCTTTCTCCTTGGGCTTTGAGTTCCGCCCAGGACACGAATACTACTACATCTGTGAGTAACCTGCTCCGTCCCCCATACTTTCCAGACAGATCTCCCACATCTGCTGGTGCCCCCTGACCAGGTGTCCTCGTGGCCCGAGGCCTAATCATCTGCTTAATTGATGGCTCTCAAGTTACAGGAACTAGGGTACATAGGGCAGAGGGAAGGTCTGTTATTGGGACGCAGGTTTCAAAATGTGTGGTAATCAATAACATATGTCACTGAGATCCATACATGTATCTGTTTTGGTAATAGCTGTCTGGAAAAAAAACTAATATATTGTTTTTTTGTAATTGATGTCTGGTCTGCATAGATCTTGAATTTAAAAGATTTCTGGATACTGTTACATGTAAACATTTAATTAATGGTTGTTAATCATTCATCAGATTATACATTTTATTATTATTATGCATCTTTGTTATCCATTATTATTATGCATCTCGTGAAGACAGCTTTACAGCTTTACAGCTTAATACAGGGTCGCCAAGCTGACTGTGTTATACACCCTAAAAACATGGTTCTATAGCAAAAGTTATGGTTCTGTGTAGTACCATGAACACTCAGAAAAACATTTGAATATGTAAATTGTTGTTCACCTGGTTGAATGGCCCTTCTCTATAACAGAAAACTCATTGTAAATGGTTCTTATAAGAATCTCTTTAAAAATGGTTCTACCTAGCATCATTTTAATAAAACTGCCCTAGATGAAAAGTTTAAAAGCTACTTTAGGTGACCTTTCCAAGTACAACACCAGAAACCCCCAAGTTGTCCTGTTCTGTGTTATTTTTCTATTGTGATTTGACTGCTCATTTCTGAAGGGTGATTTGATCCTGTTTTATGAAGCGCAAGGGAGTGAAGCACACAAACGGCAGGGGTTTAATTAATAGGCTTTGCTCTGTAGTTTCATTTGGCTTGCATGCCACTGTCCTCCTCCTAGGGCTCTGAACCAACTACCGTTTTATGTTGCCAAACCATCATTTGCAGTGTTGGCTCTGTTTTCAGCAGCCCTCACCTTCTCTCACATTTTTTCCATTAAGGTGTGCATAATGCATTTCCTGTTGAACGCTCCTGTCCAAGCCGTATACAAGACAAATTAAGATGAGCTAGGGCAAAGAGTTCACCTCCACCTTGTGGACTTCCCTTGGTCCAAATTTGCTTGACCTTCCTCCTCCTTTTTTGCTTTGGGTGCATCTCGAGCTCTCCCCAGGATGAAAATGTCAATTTGTCAAATGCTCCATACGCTATTAGCCCAGCACTTAGCTGTGCAGGGCGAGATCGGCACAAAACCAGTTACTGACTCTGCCAAGCGTAACACTCTCCAAATTATGCTGATTGGTCAAATCATATTTAGCAGGGGGAAAACCTGATGGGGGTAATTGCATCCACGACAGCCCGGGGGTGGTGGTCATTACCATTTTTCGGACAGGAACAGCTAAAAGCCATTAACCTCGGAGAGTGGGGGTTCGCTTTGGGCTCCGCTTGGGCCGTCAGCCCTGACGCCTCATCCTCCAGAAGCCCCACGCCCACCAGGCCAAGGTCACAGCGGCCGCACCCAGTGCCTGCCCGTAGGACGCCCGCTCCGTCCTACATCCACCTCTAGGCCGGTGTGTAACAGGGGAGGGGGAATTTGCCAGGGTGCATCTGTCCCTGTTTTGCTAATGGCCCAGAGAAAGGTGTCCTTTGGCCTGATAAAAAGGGTTCCCGCTGAGCCTAGGCAAAAGGAAAATGCTCAGGGCAGCACGCCGGATGCATTAATGAGGCAATTCCAGCTCTTTTTTGTTTTTCCCCCCCACTCTCCTTTTTCCTTGCCACACTTCCACTTTTTTCCCCCACTGTGTATGTGTTTTGTGTCTCAACCTCAAAAATCGAGAATTTTTAGAGAAAAGTGAAATTCACAGATCTGAATATGCCTTTCCATTATAAATGAATGCAGCTCTTTAACAAGCTATATTTTCTCCTGTCAGCCCTGGCTGTCCCGTGCTGTACAGGAGCCACCGTTTGGCCAGTGTGTTAATCTCAAAGGTGAGGCTCTGTGCTATGGAGCAGATCCCTCCAGTGCTGCCAGAACACGCCTCTGAGGACCTGTGGCTCCAACAGCACACAATGAATATAACGCATTATGTGCTAGGACACTTGATCCTAAAAGCGGTACCGTGCAAATGGCTCATTTGAGGACTAAAAGCACATTTGTTATAATCACTGGTTATGTGGTCATTTGTGAATGTTCGCTGCCATCTGTTGTCCTTAATAACCGAAAGGCTTGGAGGCTGGAAATGAGCATCCTCCAATGCACATCCTCAAAAGCCTGAGAGCCTCAGAAAATAGGACATGCACATCGAGCCTGTGTTAAAACAAACCGTTCCAAAATGGTCAAGCCTGCATTTCTTTCCTTCTTAACAAATTTTACAAGACATTTATATATTACAAATTGCACCCTTTTAGACACAGTATGTCCGATATGTGAAAAACCGAAATGAAAAAATGAAAAATCTAAATTCAAAACGGGGAACTGCAAAGGAAACAGTGCTATCATTTGCATTAAAATCATTTATAAAGTCTTAGATTTCAGGCACTTTCAGGGCCTTACAAAGTCTTTGATTTGGGGAATTAAGAGACTTTGTGGGTGTTTTTTTTTGTTTGTTTTTTTTTTGTTTTTTATCAAAATTTTCACATTTAGTGAAAGCAAAGGAAACAGTGTTATCATCCATTAGCATTAAAATTATTCAAAAAGACTTAGATTTTGGAGAATTTGGGACTTGGTTTTTCTATGAACATTTTCACATTTAGTGACTGCAAGTTTGGTGCAGCCCTACTTTTTGACTAAATGTTCTGTCCCATTCACTACACTAAAATGCTATCTAAAATAATAAAAAAAAATCTTTTTCACTAGCACCTCAACTTCAGGGGATGTGCCAAATGCAAATATTTCACACTATATGAGATTTCATGCTTTTTGCTGGTTAGAGTTCTCAGGTCCTGCCTATCTGGTGGCTTGGGACTGGACTGGAGAGATCTACAGGGCAGCACCGTGCAGCTCCTTCAGGCCCAGCTCCATCTCCAGCCCTCAAGACTGTCTATCTCACCACATATGGTCCATATTTCACTGCTTATTATCTTCTCGGTGATGGAAAGCTATTTTGGCTGGGGAAAAAAGCAGTGGGCGTCGCAAAAATGTCTACCCTCCTCCCCACTAACCAGCGGGGCGTCCTAAAACTTATTCCCCTCCACAGGACGTTGTCAGTCCTGCAAAGAGGCGAGGCGGGAGATGGAGAGGTCGAACGACAAAGACAGAAAGAAAGAATGGAGGGTTCAAAGTTTGCATTTGAGCCCGGGTGATTCTTCTCCATGTCCCGAGCTGTTTTTAATGCTTTCCACCCCGCTGCTCTGTCCTGGGCCGGTCATTGTCCCAGACAGCAGCCTGGGCAGGGAAGCACTTATGCTAGCTATTCAACAAGGCTCTCCTCCCTCCTCCCCCAAAAGAAGTGTTTGGCTACTACCAGTGTTGTAGCTGTCATGGCCCCTGGGGTCATGGGGCAAAAGGGGGCTGCCAGAAAGGAATGGGTAGTGGGGGAGAGGGGGCTTAGCTTAGTTATCCACAAACAAAAGATCTTGTCCATCACCCCAGGACTGACCCCACAACACCCAGCCCGATTGGCGGAGAAAACGAATGGCAACTGTGGTTGTTTCACAGGTCTGTCAGTATAAAGCTAATGGAGATTTATCTGCCTCTCATTACAGAAGCTTGTGTCTTATAACAGTCACTACCCACTTGTATGCTGTGGAATGTCACAGATGAACCACTTTTGGTTCCTTGCAGGAAAACTTTAAGGAACCCATTTTATGTTTGCAAATTTTCAAAAAGCAGCATGTCTCTGTTAGCCTTTCCAATACCAACATTTTGTCAAGCTAACCAAGAGATTATACTTTATAAAATAACAAGAGTTCATAGTTATTGTACATTAATACATTTTCTGTTACTCTGTGGCCTTACACACACACACAGAGACACACACACACAGACACACACACACAGAAGCAATAGCTGATGCTCAGTTGGAGTTTGCAACTTGGGGTTATAAGGTCTAGCACCAAAAGCCGTCAAGCAGCTGTGATCAGCCATCACTTTGAAGTGCTCTTGAGAAATCGGCTTATCGCACTGTGATTTCATTGTACATATTTTTTCAAACATTCACATACTCTGAGAGGGTGATAGAGCTATCGTTTAAATTAACTTTCGTTATTAAAACATACACAAGCAGATACAAATTACAGTGTGAAATCCAGGAATGACAGACTTTGATTTCTGTCTATAAATCTAGGGTTGTATATGTAGGCTTATTTTTAAAACCCCTCCACCCCCTGTATTTTCTTACAGTATAAGTAACCCCCCACTGCCAATTTCACATCCATTCACTTGGACATGAACACCTGTTAGAGCAAAATATAGCTGCAAGAGCCTTTTAGTGTGAAACCCTTGAGAACGGTACGGACGCAGGAATTTTTATGGATCTGAATAATAGAATAAGAACAGTGTCATGGCAGCTGTGAGTAGGCTTCCATTTGTATTCTTTAAAAATTGTCCTTGGCCAAAAACACATTACCAAGCTTTTGAAGAGTAAGGAGAGAAAAGACTTCATTCAACTCGACCCTCAGTATTTGTCTGCCACTGACGTTTTCGTTGAAGGTGCATAGAGCACAGATATTTTTCACAAAGCCATATGGTGTGTGTGTCTGAGACAGAAAGTGTGTGTGTGTGTGTGTGTGTGTGTGTGTGTGTGTATGTGTGTATGTGTGTATGTGTGTATGTGTGTATGTGTGTGTGT
>JBBPCZ010000040.1:15046412-15068812 GCA_037974445.1 Brycinus macrolepidotus | reverse complement strand
TGTGTGTGTGTGTGTGTGTGTGTGTGTGTGTGTGTGTGTGTGTGTGTGTGTGTGTGTGTGTATGTGTGTATGTATGTGTGTGTGTGTGTGTGTGTACACAGCCACATGGGTCGCCAGACGAGTGGTGGTGATTTGTTCTTTACACTTGAGTCACAAAGCAGGCGGCTTGATGGTTAACGTGATGAACTCAGTTTGCTTTGTGCCAAAAGCGTTTCAGAGACTGGTGCTGCTTTTGCTGTCTTGGATTATTCTGCAACTTTCATGTCAGCCTCACCGATTAGACTTGTGTAAACAGTGTTTTCAATCTTTTCTGAATACAAGTATCGGTGGACATGTGTTCCATGAATTATTGTCATTTTACTCTAATCTTCTTGTGAAGTTTTAGATGAGAATGGTAGATTTCCCAGTCTGTTAAGCCATTTGATTTAGATTTGATTAAGATTTAGGTTAAGTCTTTGTCTCTCTGTTTCTCCACAGCATCCCCGCACCCGAACCTTGCTGGGAAGCCTTGCTTGAAGTTAAGAGTGTATGTCAAGCCCACAAGTGAGTATGAATCCAGGAGCCTTAGTACCCCCTGGATGCTTTCAGCCCACGGTTGTAATTTATTCTGCAGGTCAGGTGATGTGAACACACTGGTACCAGGAATTCTGCAGTCCTGCATTTCAATCTTCTTGTGGTTTAACCCAACAGAGCACCTGTATTAGCCTGTCTGATGGACAAAATCCACAACTTTACCTTTTTTAAGCCTTGTTCCGAGGCTGTGTAGGAAGAACACAGTATCTCCAACCAGACCTCCACTCTTGACTTGATAGTTTACAGCTTGACCTCTTGGGGCCACAGTCGTAACACTGGTGAGATAATGGTGCCCCCCTCAGGGCACATTCTGTAGGAAGTTATTCATCTGACAAGGGCCAGATAACAATCCAAAAAAAAACATCTGACCTGCTGCTAATCATCTCAGAGGAGCACACAGGGATAACCAGCCAGGCGTTCACTCGTCCGTCTTCCAGCACAGCCTACATTTGGTTTGTTTAACCCTGAGTCATCTAGGCTCGCTAAGAGGCCACGCTAACTAACCTTCCCCTCCACTCTGAGATGTCTGTTGCGGGCTGCTACATGTCAAAGTCCGAAAAAAGCACACGCTAAGCCTGGCTCCAGTAAACAACAGCTTTTAGCCTTTAGCCTTTAGCGTTTAGACCTGGCCAATGTCAACGAGAGCTTTAAGCTGAGAAACATTCCTGGGTCAGACATGAGTTTTCGTGACTGAAACAAGACAGAGTGACACTGGAGTTAGCAATAGCACTACAGGTATTTGTACAAGACGGAGAGGAATGCCATTAGGTGCCGCAGAGCATTAAGTGGAGTTTGTCAATATTTGCCATAGCGCCATTTGAAAGAACGGCATTTCCCAGTCGTGCCTTTTCAGAGCGTGATATAAATTTGGAAGTGAATCAGCCTCTCTGGGAGTGGCAGCCCATTAGCCCTGATGTAATTGTTAGCAAACAGACTAGCTCTCAGATCATCAGTTCCGGTGAGCAGTTAAGACAATTACATGCAAATTTGAAATGATGATGCTCCCCACCCGCACACACACACATTCTTGTTTGTTGACAAGAATGCTCATGCTCGCTGAGGTAATATACAGTGCCCTTCAAAACGAGTAAATTTTACCAACAAGCAATGTTACTAGAAAACAAGTATTTGCCCTTCTTCAATAATCCTAGTGTTTTGAGTTGATGAGGGCATTAGTAGATTCTGTTCACTTAGGGTTGTTCCTGCTAAAATCATGAATCATTTTCTCAAATCATTTGCACAAATCCCAGTTATTGTGGCTGGCAGACCCTGGCAGCACAGTCTGACCACAAGGATTCCAGTCACAAACAAATTCACTTTATGCAAAACAGAGTAGTGCTTCAGCCATGTATACTCCAGCCACGTAAGAGGTTCATCAGATCCATCAGCCCCTCCGCAAGCTACACACTGGAGAGCTGAGTAGGATATAACTAAGTTCACTACTGTATGGTTGAGTGTATTTTCCTTTTAAGATTGGGGGCTGGTGTTTACTCCAGTACAACTTCACTTCCATTTTCCGAGACAGAAATTGATTTAATGAAACTGTAATTGTCGCTATATTTTTAGCATTCTTTTCAGCTGAATTGACAGGTTGCATTGAAGCTCTTTATTGTGGTCAGAACTTTAAAACAAAAGTCGAGCTTGTGTGATAGAAATGATAGCTTTGCACGCAAAAAGTTACCAAAAAAGTGAGTTCTTTGAGAATTTGTACTTTGCTGTTGGTGCTGTTAACCCATAGTGATCTGAGTGATTCATAGCTTCTTTATAACATTACTAAATTGGGCCCCTGTTTAATTGTGTTACTGTAAAGCCGTTACAGTCAGTCCTGAAAAGAATGATAAGCAGATAACAGTCAAATATTACGGAAATGTGTGCAATATAAGTACTGGGATCCTTTTCCCCATTTAGGGCTCAGAGTCCAGCAGCAGTTGCCAGGTTTCATACTTTATTCAGGAGGTGCGTGTGAATTTGGCACATAGGCTTGAATTGTGTTTCCTCGGAGGGCGGATCCCTGTGAAATGCCGTATTCATATGTTGGAGAGGAAGCGTTAAAAGAATGCCTGTCGCTGTAGCGCTTTCTTAGACAAAGCGACCCGTCTGGCCTGCCCGCCAGCTCAGCTCCGACCATTACCATAATTCCTCACACTAAGTCGACTGTGCCCCTGTTTATTTTCATGCGCTCTGCATCTTATTTCAGAGCAAGGTGGCAATCTCAGGCCTGGAAAAGCAAATTGATTTCTATTTCTATTTTGCTATTATTTTAATGTGTTGAGTGTATTTTAAATAAACAGAGCAGCAGTTAAAATTGTACCTTCACATTTTAACCTTCATGTGACTCGCTATGTGAGTTTGATCTACAAATGTCAAGCATTTATTCATAAGCCTGCAAGTCTTTCAGATTATGAAAAATGGACATTCAGACCCACATTTTTAACTTTAATTGCTCATATAAATCCACATGTAATATTTATTTCATTATATTTGAATGTAGTTCCAGTTTGGAAAAGGTTTGAATGTACATTTAAATTATAAAGGCAATTTCTGACCTACAGTCTTTTATACTTACATATTTTTTTCACATTCACTCTTCACGGTTTTCCACCCTTGGAAGCAGGTTTTGTGGTGCAGTTTTTTGAGGTTGTGAAGACCACAGTGAAACATATACATTGAGTTCTACATGTTCTGTTCCTTGTGTAAGCCCAGCATTTAGGGGGATGTTGTTGATGTCACAAAAACCCATATAGAAAACACCTCCTGACAAGTGTCACCAGCATGTACAGTATGTTAGATGCTCTTTGGTGCTGTCTCCATAGTGCAAGTGACAGCTAAACTGCTGCAGTCGCCTTTTCAACTTAATCTAGGTCATCCAAGACAAGAGCATCCCGTCAATGCACGGTCATTTTACTGAGGCTGCCTTTCAATCCTTGAATGTTATATTTATTTATAAAAAACGTGATATGATTTCAGCTATTCATATTTCTCTCTCTCTCTCTCTCTCTCTCTCTCTCTCTCTCTCTCTCTCTCTCCATCATCTCTCTTTGTCCGCAGATGACTCAGTGTATGAGTCTCCGGAGCCGTTCTTGACGGACGACACCAACAGTGGCCGTGTGCTGGCCCCCTGTCTCTCTCTCCTGTTGGTCATGCTCCTGCTGTTGCTCGGCCCCTCCTAGCACAGCGGCCCACCGCAGCCCCAAACCCAGCGCAGCCTGAAGCTCACCGCTGCTGGACCACCCTCTCCCCCTCCCCCCCCTTACAGCTGTCCACCTACTGCTAATACCATCTCCATTTTCAGCTTCTGACTGCCATCCTTAGCATATTCACCCCCGCAGGCCGACCTCCATCTGATCGTAAGCCAACGAGAAAAGACCATGACCCGGAAAACGCCGCTTTCCCATCATGCACCGAGATGGCTAACCGTCCTCCTCCGTGTCTCCAGAGTGATTTTGCTTGTCTGACTCGTCTCTGTGCTTTTCTAGCCGTGTGCCCCAAATGCACACCAACTGTCTAAACCACTGTTGTCCCTGTTGTTTGGTACATGTACACATTAACTTTTTTTTGTGCAGCTGTGAGAGAGAGTGTTTCGCAGGGCAGGTGTTCTGCCTTTCTCGGAGAAATCCCTAACACCATTTCCGGTAAAAGAAAAAAAAAGTTCATTAGTATTTCAGAGTAGGAAAGGGTCTTTTCTGTGAATCTGCCAAAGACACTAGTTTAACTTTTATACACGAAGGGGAGCGGGAAAGCGTTGACTTTGGTTCGAGATCACACACAGCCAACGGGGCTTCGCAGGCTTGGGAGGGGAATTGCAGCACGAATGAAAGTGTAGAATTTTTTATTACAATCTTTTTTGTCATACAAAAAAAGAATGTTGAGTAGATTCAAAGTATATATAATAGTTACAAATGGCCTTTTTTTCACTGGTGCTCAATCTGAGAATAAATCTGTCTGTCACAAAGCTACAGTGCCAAGTGGAAGGGGGGCATGCTATGTTTGGTGAAGTGTTTGTGTATTTCAGGTCTTTCTCTCTTGTCCCAAGACCTTTCTCTCTTTCTATCGCTCTCACTCTTTCTTTGACTCTCTCTTTCTCTCTCTCTAATTTCTGAATGTGATGTTTTTTCTATGTGACGAGCAGCTCCACATAGATCTACTGCAACTGCACTAAACCCCCTACTGACACCCCCCTCCCCCTCCCAGCCCCCCACCTTTTCGCTAAAGTGAGCAGGCCTGGAGAGCGAAGGCCCGGGACTCAGAACAAAGTTGGTCACTGTGAGACAGGAAGGACCAAGGCCTTTCGTTACGAACAGACCACGAGAGAACGAACGGATGCCTCAAAACTCTAATCGTGGGGGGGTTCTGAATTCAAGTAGCACTTCTGCTTCAGTGAACGCTTTCATTATGGAAATCAAGAAGAGAAGGAAAAAACTGCGGGATTATATGTGTGGTTGAATTATTTTGTGACTGTACAAAAATAATGTTAATTAAAAAAAAGATTTCGGGGAGAGCCGACGTCAATCATCGGAAAGAGTCAAAAAGAATTATGTTCTTTTTAATTGTTAGTTGGAACTTTTATATTTTGCTTTGTTACATGTTATTTTTTTACTTTACTTTTCAAAAAAAAAAAAAACAGCGGACATTATTCATATGTGATATAAAATTATAAATGTAGACCCTCGAATTACTAGAGCAATGATGGTACCAGTTCTGCAGTCGAACAAGTCTAGAGAAGTCCAGATGTTTGCTATTGTTGTTGTTGTTTCCTGCTTGTATCACATTCTGGTACTTGTAGTCCTGTAATGATTTTTTTTTTTCTCTCTCTCTCTCTTTCTCTCTCATTTCGAGTACAAAACCTTTTATGGTGTTCTTATCAGATCATTTTATTTGGTAATCATGTGGAGAAAACAATTTGCGTTCCTGTTAAATGTTCCAATGTTTCGGAAGAGGAAAGCTACAGGAAAAAAATGGGAAAAAAAGAAAATAAAGCTTTTTGTCTATAGCAGATTCTGCTCTCTACTGCGGAATGTGTTTGGGTTCAACAGTACATGACGTGACAAGTTCACATCCCATTTAGCCGATATTGTTCTGCATGGTTTGGCCACTAGTTGTCCAAGAAGCCTCAAATTAATAATAAATAAAGAAACAACAATCATTTTTTCACTAAGATTAAGAAGTTTCAGGAGTCTGTGAACTTTAGTTAAAGACCAAGTTTGTGGGCAATGTAATTGACATTACAGTTAACTTTAATATTCCAATATTCAGCTGAACATTTGAGCCAGGAACCTTCAGTCAGGAGGATGAGACGTGTTTTAATCAAAGCAGACACCTTCAGTCCGAGGCACATGACATCCTCAGGGAGTTCTCAGGGGAATTAATCTAAGCCATATCAATCATACCTCCAAAATAAAGGCTTCTGTGAAAGCTCCTACTTTGATTTCGGACTTGAAAAACAGCTGGCTATTCTGGACATGTCTTATTAATGAGATCTAAAAGTGGCAGCAACTATACTGGACAAATTTCTCTCTTTTGATATTCAGCTAGAAAGAGGCAACTACTTTCTCACTGTTTAGCATGGCCGACAGACATATACAAGCGTATATACATACACTGACACACGCGCACACACACACTAACACACTTTGGTGCTTGGTGGTCTAGCGGGCAGGAAAGGGTGCCTGTGGACAGCTCTTATTCGGAATGATGACAGAGAAAGGATCTGAAAATGGTGGCTGATAGCTCTAGATGCTGTGCGTGTGTGTGTGTGTGTGTGTGTGTTTCATGCAGAGATGGTAACCACCAGTCCGGGGAGTGTGATATAGGAATGATAGAATAATTGCAAAAGTGTATTTGGATTCACTTGCGATTCTCCTACAATTGTGGTTATTTTCTTTCTCCCTGCAGATGCATGACTGAAAAATAGCCAAAAATGGTTTTAAAGATGTGATGCTTTGAAAAACTTTTTAGGTGTGCAGACCATCCCTTGAAATGGCCTTCACATGTCTTTTGATTAGTAAAAGCAATGGTTTGGCCGTGTTTGACCAATTTTCCACCTTTTTGCAAATGTCCAGTACATGTATGTCATTTATATATGGATTCATGTTTCCACACTGAAAATCGGGGTCTTTTTCTATTTAAACCTTGAAATAATCTTCAGAAAGTTTTAGAATTTTGAAAAATTATAATCAAAGTTTATCATTAGTAAAAAGAAGTTTCTGAACTATTTAATACTAGCTCACCATTTAAATGTATGCTAATTTGTGACACTGACTACAAAAAGGCCTTTAAATAAAAAGGTCAGTTTCTTTTATTTATTAATAATGAGTGAAAACCACTAACTTGTGGAGTTTGAGTTGGTTTGAGACATTCTGAGTTCGATCAAAAGAGCAACACAAATTCTAAAATTCTGATAAATATTTTAAAGATTTACTTTTTAATTGATAACTGATCAATTGTCTGACAATATAATATGCAATTTTAAAAATGCTTTAAATTAGAAAATAATTCAGAAGGATGTTCACAAGTGGTCTCAGATTTTTGGATACCAATGCAGTCAACCAGTAATGGACGCTCATACCCACTGATGCACTGTGCAAACTGTGCACCGGAATCATCAGCCCTTCAGGTAATGTTAAACTTTCTTTATATTTGCTCTCAAATGGACAAAACGACTGGCAAAAGGCTTCAAGATATAATACAGTGTTAGAACCCACATTCAAGCTATTTCTGATCACTTATAAATTTGACTTGATAAGCTTGATCACAGGTTGATAAGCTAAACCTTTGAATGAGGTTCAGTCAGAATAAAGTCTCCCAAAGGGTTCTTGGTTTGGACACATGGCTAAAGGATAACTGACACCGACAATTTCCAGGGGGGTAGGCGGTTACAGCCTTTCCAATAACTTAGCCATAACCATCCGAGTGATAAATTTTTGATAGTTGTGATTAATATTTGTTAGTGAAATATGCCAAAAAAATATTGATTTTACTGAGACAACACTTTTAAAAAGACAACGCTATTGACAAAATGGAGGCTTCAAGATATGATAGTGTCAGAAACCACATAAGTCTATTTGAGATCACTTACCAATGTGACAAAGTTTAGGGCAAATGTGTGATGATTTAGGCATCAAGTTGCATGATGCTAATTGGTGGGCTATAAGCTTCCATAAATTCTTAGCTACATTAGCTTTGTAGCTCTAGTACAAAAAGGACAAACTAAACTTTGTAATAATTTAGATTTTTCATCAAACTATCTCATCAGCCCATCTTCCAGGCTCTTGAAAAAAACCTTCACAGCCTTCACAGCCTGTCCTGTCTATGGCCACAGTTACTAAGATGTCCCATCCTTTAAACGCTCTGTTAGTTGAGCTAACTGATTTCAAGCCAAAAGCTCCATTGAGCAGATGAGGGTGGTTTACTATGAGTGGAGTGAACTGAGTGGCTACTCTGAGAAACACGAAAACAAACCCGCTCTCTGAGATTGTGATGAAGTGCCACTCCACCACAACAAGTGTCGGAGCGTTTAGAAGATCAGATATGAGCTGATTGGTATTCCTGACTACTCTTTCCTCGCCTCTCGTGGTGGGCGATGGTGCCAGTGCTCCTATAGTGCTCCCTCGCGCTGCCACTCCACTGTACTCCTCGTGAGATAACAAAGCTTAGCTTGACCTTTCCTCAATCAAAAGCCCAACAGCTGAGGCCCCATCAATGTCCCAGTGTGGGGCTAGTGTTCCCCGGCTGCCTCGTGCCTGAGATTGCACCCCAGGCGGCACCTAACAAGATAAAGCAGGGCTGCTATGATGGCTCACTCTTAACAAATTACCACCAGCAATCTCATGGCTGCGACGACGGACCTGCTGAGTGCCAGCACAGACCCTCCATCCGCAGCCGTGGTGATGCCTTGCTGTACAAACAACACACCCCATCGTTCCCTCTCGCTGGGTTTAGATGTGACAGTGGGATTAAGTAGATGTTTGACTACTCAAAGCCTTTGGAAGAAAAACCTTTGTAGCTTCAAACTGCACATCATGATAAGCGTGATCACAGGTTGATAAGGCCTGATCAAAACTAGCCAAACTTTTGAATGAGGTTCAGTCAGAATAAAGGCTCCCAAAGCGTTCTTGGTTTGGATAGATGGCTAAAGGATAATCCTTGAAAGGCGTAATTTCCAGGGGAGTAGGAGGTTACAACCTCTCCAACAATTTTGACCGTAACCATCTAAGTTATTAATTTTGATAGAAATTATTTGAAAGTAAACCATGATCTGTTCAGAGAGCATCTCCTCTCTGCTCCATCTGTCTTCTTTCACTACTCCCTACATAAAGATTTTAGGACTTAGAACTCTCTGGTTCTTCCACTGTCCTGAAACTTGTGTTTCCTCAAATTGTAAGTCATTTTGGATAAAAGCATCTGCCAAATGAATGTATGATAATATTGGTTCTTCTGATATATTAAGTGCTAATGTGAGTTGTCAGTATTACTAATACTTAACTACAGTAAAAAATATATTTTACTGTAGCCTCATTCTAAACAACCTTATAGCATCTACACTGTGAGGGAAACTGGTCTTAGGGGGTAGTTAAATGTCAAGTTTTTTAAGTTAAAAAAAAAAAAACTTAGGGTGTAAATGCAGAGAACCACTCCTCTTGTTCAAAGTTTCTGTCATTATTTTACAGAGTTTCTACATCTTTTGTGGTGTTTAGCACACATTTTCTTTACTTGATTGTACAAAAAGAGACATTTAATTCATGCTGTTTGGTGTGCAGTAGCCATCACTTTAACAACCTGTCATTTCTCTCCTGACGCTGAAAGTGATATTAATGAATGTTACATTAGCATTAGCAGAGGTTGTGTAGTTTTAATTGTAGCTGGCCTGACCGGCTGTAATATAGTCAAAGTTTTTCCACAGTTCTGTTTTTGAAAGAGGTGCGGATGACGAGATCTTTTATTTGGAGGGCACAGTAAGTATTGGGCTGATAGTTATCTTAGCCACCTTACCTGTATAATAGCGCTCTTATGTTCCCCTTGCTATTAGCTATCATCATACACTTCTAAGTACTAATTCTCTGTGGAGCAAGGGTGAAGTTAGGTCTGCTAAAATTATATCAATTTGTCTTCTTACGGCTGGCCTGAAAAATGAACTCACAGGAGGCAGAGGGTGATGGACATGAAGTGAGAATTTTGCTATATTATGAGCCAGGGAATGGGGCAAGAAGTGAAGGTGTATAGATAGACAGACAGATAGACACAGCCTCAGGAAAAAAATTAAACAGCTTTTTAAAATATGAAATTATATCTGTCTATCTATCTATCTATCCATCTATCTGTCTATCCGTCTATCCATCTATCTATGGAATGAGAGAGAGTGAGCGAGAGAGAGAGAGATAATTTCATATTTCAAAAAGCCTTTTTTTTTTTTTGTCCTGAGGCTGTGTGCCCCCAGACCCCCAAAGAACATTCACCCCCTCCAGTGTTTAACCCAGTCAAGCCCTTGGAAACTGGTCTAGGACCTCCACATTATTTGTACACATCTCAGTTACAAAAATGGTCCCTCGCAGATGTATCCATTGAAAAGTTCTCTAAGGAACCAGAAGTGGTTCTTCTCTGGAATTGCTCCAGAGAGCCCTCTTTGGCACCTTGATTTATAAGGTATATGTTAGTGTGAGGAACCTGTTTAAGAAACCTCTGTTTGGTGTCTATGTTTTTGGAAGAACCTTTAAATTGCCAAAGACTCTTTAGATTTTGTGATTTCACAGTATAGTAATAATTCTGAATCATTCCAAATTAGTCAAGTTGTGCTATAATTTCAAGGTTTGTAACACAGTGTATCTTGAATCACGACTGAATCAAATCTTGGTGAGGTTGGATATTAACACTCCTAATAAAAAAGTTAAGACTTAAGCAGTTAAATGAGGTATTCTGAGAAATACATAATATTAGAGCTGAGTTGGGGTTTTCTCCCAGTGTTCACGGCCCAGTAATCCCCTCAGTCTGTGCTACTCTGCTCCCAGTGCTCTGTTTGCAGGTGTTTGTTCTGATCGCGCACTACCACACCTGGTTTGACTGATTATATTAGATTCCTCTCTCTGTTCAGGTGTTGTGAGCGCAGGTCTTGAAAGGTAGTGTTGGGCACCAGTGTGCAACATTTTGCTATCACCCCCCCCACCCCACACCCCACACATGCACACACAAACACTTGAAATAAATCTACTTTTATGAGGAAGACTGACAGTGAGCTCTACTACTGGCACAAATGATAAAAGAAAAAATGTGACTTTGATTATCTGCTTAATTTCTCTTTGAAAGTAAGTTAATGTAACAAGTCATTTTTTACCCTTTTCTATTGATCTGTTCATCATGAAACTTGACACGAAGTAAAGGGCCGCTGGTCTTTTAAAAACCTGCAAAATCTAATATTAAATTCCTTTTTCCAATTTTTCTGCCCAATTTAGTTGTCTCCAATTCCACCCACTAGCTAAGACTCTCCCAATCACACGACACCACCAACAGTGGGAGGATGAAGGCTAGTGATGGGGGAGAGGGAGGGCCTCTTATCCCCTCCAGAGAGAGTGAAGCCAGTTGTGCTCTCTTGGACTCCTGGCCAAGGATCTCCAGCGCCACCAGGGATCAAACTCACATTCTACCAACAATAGGGTCAGTGCTTAGACAGTCACACTACTTTTAATATTAAATTTAAGAATGAAAAAAAGAGCAAATTTAGACATAAGGTTTTGTTCCAACAGCAATATCAGCAACACTCTAACCCTTCACATCTTTATATATATATTAGTATGTTCTTATAACAAAAGTTTAGAAAAGAGTACTATGAACTCATTATTTAGGCAAAACCAAAGCAGACCAAGCTGCACAATATATTTAAAGTATTAACTGTTGCTTTGTGTTAACAAAACATTTGCAGATATTTTTTATGAGAATTAAGCATGAAAATCTAACATTAATCTGAAAACTTCGAAAGAAGTCATGACGTTCCCAGACTTTTAATGGGCAGAGTGTTTTATGTACATTTTATGCCAAGCTTATAGCCCCCAGCATGCAGACTAGAGAAACCTCGCATGCCTAAAAGGTAAGCTATGGTTCTACAGAAACACATAAAAGAAGGCTCAGCTAAGCTCTACAATAAGCCAAACCAGCATTAGCTACGATATCTAAGACAGTCCCCATTAACTCAGGCAAAATGACCCAAAGGAAAGAATGCCCTCTGGTTGCAGGCCTTATGGGCCCTCATTCCCGTTCAGCACACTGCTCCTAACAGGCTGTTCAAAATTATTTTCAACATTTTTGTTTTATTTTGTTTTATAAGTATGCATGCTTACAGCTCAACCCTTCAGAACACCTCTGCAACTAACATCATCATCTTTCCTTACGCTTCACAGTACAGGCGGTTGCAATGCACTGTGTTGGCCTTCTTCACTCCCCTCATTTAGCAATATTTTAGCATCATTAACAGGAGCAAAACAATCTGCCAATTGGTTCTGCATTCAAGCAGCTAATTCTTGCTCACTGGAGATATCAGTCTTTAAACCTTCTCTCTCTCTCTCTCTCTCTCTCTCTCTCTCTCTCTCTCTCTCTCTCTCTTTTAAGCACAAGGGTGAAAGGCTGGCTTTCTTTATTAATGAGGACCATCTGTGCTGTGGAGGGAAAGGGAAAGTTATGGAGGGAGCGAGAGGAGTAAAGGGGGGAAAGGAGGAGGAAAAGAGTGAGTGAGTGAGTGAGGGGGCGAATGATGAGGAGAGGCACTCGAACAAGAGGGCAGTGGATGAAAATTTAAGAGTAAACATAATCGAGGCTGTCTCAGAATGCTATTTCTCGGTGTGATGGGATGGTGTATATACGTATTGATCTGTAAATGTGCACCTATAATGGAGTCTCATCTCTTTTCCAATACTGAACCTGAATTGGACGAGAAACACAAATATAAAATCTATGTGATGAGCAAGAATGCTCTAAAAAAAAAAGCTGAAATTCCTTAAAAATAGAATTTGCCATTAGAATTTGCAGTTTGTACTCACAGGCTGATGTTTAAGAGTGGAATTGGGTTCGTTCACACTAGACCAATTTCTGCTCTGCTGTTTCATTCCCTTTTGGGGAAGAGCTATCGGTTATAACATGAATGTATTCATTATTCACATACATAATCAATAAACAGGAGAGAAGGGAATTAATCATCATTAACAAAACCAATGCAAGCTCTTAATTGGTGAAAGGGGACTGAATGTCTCATAGTGCTCAGTACAGCACTCTGTACCTTTCATCTCATATGCAGGGAAGCTATGCTCAGTGCTTTTTCTGTTAGTTAATGCATAGCATTACAGGGGCATCTCAGCCTAAACGATTGTTTAATGTGTTTTTTGCTGTTTTTATAGTATGTTATAGAGCATATTTGTATCCCTCAGCCCCAACTGTTATGACAGAATTCATTATTTTATATTATTTTCATGTTAATCAGTGTTCTAACTACAATTCCCAGCATGCATTGTGCAAGTGCATCATGCAGCCTTAGGGAATCCCTGTGGCATCAACCAATCTTGAGTGCTAAACCAGCTACTGAGCTATAGGCTCATAACTACAATCAAGCATTAGTATAACTCTTACTTCGACTGTCATACAAAATCGTGAGGAAAACAGTGATTCTATCTTTATAGAATCACCAGTTCACAGTGGCACATGATGTTTGTGAACTCTTTATGACTGTCTATATTTCTGCATTCCTTAAACATTCAGATAAGTCCTAAAAAAGAACCCAATAAAACAAATGAGGCAAAAATATTATATCTGTTCATTAATTTAGTGAAGAAGATCATCCAGTATTAGAGTGGGCTGAGCGGCTTATTTAAAGAATAGAGATCTATCAAAGTCTGATCTTTAAGTAAAGTGGCCCCTTATAGTCACACATGAACACACCACACCATACCACAGCACACAGTGTGAACAGTGTGAAATTCTTTCTCTGCATTGAACCCATTCACCAAGTGAAGCGGTGGGCTGCCACCAACATGATGCCTGGGGAGCAGTGTGTGGTGGAGCCGTGTGTGGTGGAGCAGTGTGTGGGGATGGTACCTTGCTCAAGGGTACCTCGGTGGTGCCACTAGCAGTCTTGGAATTTGAACCCACAACCTTCTGACCTCAGGGGCAACTCCCTAACCAGCTACCATTTGTTTGTGAACTGACACAAACAAAGGTGATTTTTGAAGACCTTAGAAGAACTGTTAATGCTTAAAGGGCTGGAAAAGTTTACAAAACTATCTCTAAAGAGTTTGGACCAATCCAGAGACAGATTTTGTACAAATGGAGATCATTCAAAACCATTGTTACCCTCCCCAAGACTGACCAACAAAGATCACCCCAAGAGAAAAGTGTATAATAGTCTGCGAGATCACAATGGTACTTTCATTAAAGGGCTCTCTCATATTGGCTAATATTATTGAGTCCATGATCAAAACACTGAACAACAATGGTGTGCATTGCAGGGTTGCAAGAACAAAGCCACTGCTATCTCACAGTTTCCTAAAGATCAAGTGGACAAGCCTGAAGGCCACTGGAAAAATGTTTTATGGACAGATGAGACCAAAGTAGAACTTTTTGGTTTAAATGAGAATCACTACGTTTGGAGAAAGGAAAACACTGCTTTCCAGCATAAGAACTTTATCCCATCTGTGAAACATGGTGGCGGTAGTATCATGGTTTCAGCCTGTTTTGCTGCATCTGGGCCAAGACGGCTCACCTTCATTGATGGAACAATGAATTCTGAATTACACCAGTGAATTCTAAAGGAAAATGTCAAAACACCTGTGAGCTGAACTGCAATAGCAAGTAGGCCATGCAGCAAGACATTGACCCTTAGGACACAAATTGTTCTACCAAAGAATGACTAAAGAAGAATTAATGTTTTAGAATGGTCCACTCAAATCCTGACCATAACCCAAAAGAAATGTTGTGGAAGGACCTGAAGCGAAAAATTCATGTGAGCAAACCCTCCAACATCCCAGATTTGACACTTGCCTAAACTTCCTCCAAGCCGATGTGCAAGACTAAAAGCGAAGGTTCACATGCTAGTGGCACACTGAAATATGCAATACTGGACATTTTTCCTCAATAAATAAATTTCTATGTATGACGTTTAATTGGGTTCTCTTAATTTTAGGACTGATGATGTTTGAGGTCATTTTATGCAGAAATATAGACAACTCCAAAGGGTTCACAAACTTTCCAGCATCACTGTATACCAGAGATAAGTAAAGGAAGTTTTTACCCCTCAGCCAGAAAAACGGAGCCAGAATCAGTTATGTATCTACATAAGCAGCTGTCTTTAGGTTTTAACTTGTTATGCTCCTCATCTGGCAAGCTATATCTGTAGATGTCTTGAAAACTGCAGAAAAAAGAAGAGAAAAATAATAGAAATACTAATAATATAATTTGGATATAATTTGAAGTGTTGCACATTGCTATTGCATTCATTTAATAAAAAACAACCTACCTTTTTTTTGTTTATATTCCGCACATTTCTCATCAAGAAGGGACATTATTAGAAGTTAATTCAAAGTCAGTTATTTAATAAATGTGTCCAATGTGCCACAGTTACCATCATGAACTGTACTACGAGGTCACAAGACCACCGGATATACAGAAGATAATTCTGGCTGCATACCAGAACATGGCATCTGGCAGTCTTTGGTGTACTGGAGACATTTATTTTGGTTGCATTACTGCAGTACATGCTTACTGCTTTTGAGAACAGGATGTAGTGCATTTTTTTAAATAGAGTCCATTAAAATATAATAGAATGCTGATTGCTCATGCCTACAAACATTCAGAAAGCAAAGACATCATTGGTTTTTCTTATTTGATAAAAACATAAAAGTAAACACAACACTACAGTCTTTTACTGTTCTATTTTCAGGGGTACCATCATATTTCAATTAAAACTAAAACAAACCAGAATAAAAATAGTTTCTTTAAGGGCCAACACTTTCTGTTATTTAAGGCCTACTGTGACTAGACACCTAAAGAGCTAAAGAGCTGACCTTATGCACAAGCATGAAAGTTCTCATCGCGCCCACGGGCCTGCTCACCTCTGCCACACACTGCTCTGTTAATGAACAAAATCCCTACAAGTGGATTAGAAAGCTAGAATGAACAGATTTTACATCAGGAAAGTGCATGAACATTTTATTTTGACTAAAAAGGAGCATGGACTTCATTGCATGTTATTTTAATCTATTCTAACTGATTCTAACACTGCAAAATCGATGCAGCTGAATGACCACCCTCAGATCTCCAGATCTACAATGATTAATGTTGTTTTAGTCTGTTTTCAATTGAAACATCTTGAGTTTGACAGACTGTCATTAGTATTGATTTTACAATAAAGATGAGCAGAATGTTTTTTATGTTTTCACTGTCGATGAGCATTTTGGCACCTAATAGGCACTTCTTGTTTCGTCCGTGTTTGACCACTTGCTCAACTGCATAATCGGATATTTGCATTTATAGAGGGCAAATTTTTTTGAAGCTCCAATGAATTTTTGAGGGAGTCAACGTCTCATGTATGTTGCCTAATCTCCTTTATAAAAACTTGAGCATGCATGAATGGAAGGTCAGTATTAGCACTCAAAAGAGTCGAGATGAAGTTCGTTTTTACGCAGTTGCCGCTCAAATACCAAAAAGCTCAAGGGAGGCAAGTCTTCAACAAAGGCATCAAAAATCACGCCAAGCCCAGACCAGGCCCAAAAACATGAAGTGACCTCTACTGATTCAGTAATTGCCTGTTCCTCCCTCAGTAATCCAATTAGCTTGTCCATCTGATTGCATTTTGAAAGCATTATTTGGTGATTTTTGAAAAGGGCAAGCTGACCATGCTATCAAAGTCATGGGACATGTGATTATATCATACCACTGGGTCATCCTTGAGGACCACGGGTGGCTAAAACACAAGGACAGAGTAACTTTGTAAGCTTCCCCTCCAAAAAATCCACAGGCTCCACGCTCACATCTTTTGAGATGTAATTAACTGAAGTCATGAAAGATGCCCGGCACGGTAAGAACATGGATTTTTATCTCAACCTACCAATAAACAGGGAGACAAAGACTTAAGACTTTTAATCATGGGGGTGCTTTTTTTCCAGCAGCGGGCCACCTAAGTGAAAAAAGAAATTAATCTGCATGTTGATACTGAGCTCCTTTCATAACAACAAAAGAGCACTACAGTGTTCCCCGGCTGTTTTGGAGAGGCACGGGAGTGGTTATGGAAATTTGGTTATCAGCAGTATGGCTGCACCTTCTGAATGGACTTCATGCTAAGATATAACATTTAGAATTAAGAGATAGAGAGGGAGAAAAAACATTCTGCTCTTCAGGAGTAAGAATCCCAAAATTAAAATTGCCCCTGAAAAAAAGATCCTCATAAGATGACAGAGAGAAAGTTCAAAGTGATACTTGCTTTAAAACTTAAGAGGATCTTTTAATATGATGGAATTAGAGAGACAGACGAAGGCTACAACACATTTTCTTGATTTATTTTACAGGATAAGTACAGTGTAAATGCTATATTTACACATAGGTCTTTTTTCTTATCTAGGAGGGACCATCTTAAAGATTTTTCAAATTGTAAGCATAATTCAATTGTTCAGATTAACATAATCATTCAGAGTGGTTTGATGTACAGATCTCTTTACAGTGATAGTGATAGGAACTGGGGTCATGATGTCATATCACAAATATAGCCATATATTAACTAAAACCACTGGAGAACCTACACGGCTTTCTACCACATTTATTCATTGCCATTTCTACCTATGAGTGTGAGAGGCAAAATGTGCTTCCACTGCATCTTTTTTCAAGCTGCTGGTAATGCCACATCATTGGACAGCTCAGCATACTTGGAAGGGGACACCAACATCCAGTTCTGTTACATCAGGTGGCAAACACCCACATTGGCTGGCATCACGCTGAGTGGATGAAGAAGGAAGAGAGACCCATCCTACCTACTCAGCAAGAGTGAGTCAGTTATGCTTACTTGGCTGCAGCATTGCTGTGAGTTGAGCTCTGCAATACCATTTTCAACCATTTTAAAATGCTTCCTCTTCTAGTTACAAACATAAATGGCTTATTGATTGTAAGTTTACCATCCATACTTTCTCTGCTTCTTTCATTTATGCAAAAGTGACAATTGTGACATATACTAAATGGATGACCTGTGGGTTTGTCCAGTGTTAAGTTAAAGCATTAGTCTTAAGGAAATGTGTTTCCCCATCCTCTTTAGTCACCAATGTTCTTGCCTGCTGTTTTTAAAGAGATGTTTATGTCCAGGCCATCAGCCTCGTCCACCGCAAGCAGCATCTGCTAATGGAAGTGTTACCCAGCCCGGACCTCAGTAATCTGTTGCTAATTGCTAATGTGAATGGTTAAATATTCATGACCGCTCGCACTACCTCAGGTCTGAAATTTCTTGACTCATTCAGTACAATCGGTAGGGTTTAGAAAGCTGCTGGTTTTGAAGATGCTGTGCGCATTTACCACAGCTGGCAGAAATGGTCCATTAGCAAGGCCCATATTTTCCCCGCTTTTAAAATCCAATTTGAGAATGTAATTGCAGTCACCCTGTGTTTCTCTTGAGTGTTTTTTTTTTGGGTCTTGTAATTGTTCAGCAGAGGATGTCAAATGAAGATTGGGATCTTGCTGAAACCGCAACGCTCATTATAGCAAACAGAGTCAGGAGAGGGCAAAGATCTTGCCGGGTTAGCTTTAGCGGTAGTTTGCAGTATGGTCGGTAATGACCTATGCCCTCGGCTCCTATCTTTTGCCCTCGAAACTCCACGACGAGTGGGAAATTGAATTAATAGGCTAAATTTTTTGGAGGCTCGCAAGGCGCCAGCTTTTGTCTAACATTTGACATTTGTCTCCCCGCAATCTTAAGTAGCTGGTGATTGAGTGTTTGAAGTGGTCGCCCCAGTCAAAAAAGGGACCAAAACCGAAACGAGTGGCCTCAGGCTGTGTGGGGAAATCGCATGTGCTTTACATGAAGATGACTTCTTTCTTTCATTTTTTTTTCTTATTCTCTCCCCTCATCCCCAAAAAACCAATTGAATCTCCAGTCGCTTCAGTGGTGCTGAGCATCTACCTGCTCTGATTACCATTCTGAACAGCAGTGGAGGGACAAGTCTGCAGCACGCAGAGGCCGCATACGTGTGCACATGACCGTAACTGAAATCCCTAACACCTCCCTCCCTTGAAAACAAAAAGAGCTCACATGCATGGGTGTGAGTGTGAGTGTGTGTGTGTGGAGGGGGAATCAGTCGAAGTCATTTTTGTCCATCATGTTTCGCTGGCTGATGAAAGCTCCAGAGATAACTCCCCCTCCCTCGCATGGCAGCTTCAGGCTGATAAAGGGAATTAACAGACTGTGAACAGGCCGCGTTATGGGCCGATAGCTAACCTTGGTGAAAGACAAACCCACGGTACAGGCAGAAACTGGGCCAGGTGCTAAGTTGGCACAAGCGAAGGGCAAAAAAAGCCTCGGCGACTGCGCTGTGGAGCCAACGGGTGCCAATCCTGCCGAGCAGGAGACGTGAGGTGAGAGGATTATGAAATAAGAAGGAGGCCTGTCTACAAATGACCAGGGATTACTGTAGAATTCTGCTAAAGGACCGTATGAGTCCTAGGAATCTCACTGTCACCATGAACCAATAAGCAGAGCTATTACTGTAATGAGTCAGTGATACCTTGATACCCTTGACTTGACTGCAGTTAAATTGGTTATTTACCCACCCAGACTTATAAACAAGATTCATTCATTTAAGACATGTGTATTGTGTGCATTACAATAGGGGATATCCAGTTTCCAGTGAAAGTTCTCGGTGGGTAAGGAATCAAAAAGTACCAAAATGAATTATCAGTGCACTCTTTTAGAAAACAAAAGCCTTTATTGTATCGAGAGAATGGACAAAAGGTTAAAAATCTAGCCCAGTACATTTGGGCACATGCCTTCATCAGGGAAAGTTATCAATCAGTCAATTAAATTCTATTTCTCCTTGAGAGGAAATTTCATTGGTAGACACAGGGGTACATGAACATTGCTACATGCAGGGGTACATGCTCATCGACATTACTACAAGCACCACACACAATAAGTAAAAGAATCCTCATAATTCTACATTTATAAACTGAGAATTAGTGAAATCACAGAAAACCATCTTAATGTTTTGCGGGTGGAGATAGACAAGTTTACATTCTGTGATTCATTTTTCCTTAAGTCTCAAACAACAGTTCTGAAGCAGTCATTCAAAGACACTCAACCAAATATGACAAAAATCTCACATAATATCCTTAAATTGTCATTAGGTCACGCGAAGCACTTTTGAACCTCAATTAATGTGCAAAAGCCTTCTATTTTCTGGACAGGCTTATGTCTGCACATTTTTGGTGTTATGGGACTTTAAATTTTTTTTAAATATGGTGGCAGGGTTTGAGATGAATGGCCTTTGTTTATTTAGTCATCAAATATTCAAGGGCTTTTTGTTCATCAGCTGCGGGCTGTGCCCAGTCTTCAAGGCCTGAAGCCCCCAGAGGACGCTGGTTGTCAGGCCCCTGGGCACTGGCCTGGTCAGTAATCTATTCATTAATTGGCTGAATCGATCTTGCCGTCAATGTCTGGTTCTAGGAGAAAATCTTTAACTGGTATTGGAGCATTTACATTACGTGCCGGTTTAAACTAAATGGTTCTTCATTCCCATGTCTTCTTTGCAAAAATGATTCTTTAGAGAACCGTCAGCTGAAATGTCCTTCAGGGGGTCGAAAGTGGTTCTTCTATGGAATCCCTACAAAGATCTACTTTTTAAGAAAGTATAAGTGATTCCTGATGAACCCCATCACATTGCAGTGCCTTTCTGACCTAATGCCCATATGATGCAAAAGAAGCTTTTAAAGATTCATATCTCACTCTACCTCTCAGGTTAACAGTTAATATCCCATAAAAATAAAACAAAATGTGGGCCGCAGAGGCGCATCATGATTGTTATATGTTCTGATAAGCTTGGAATGGATTCATCGTTGGGAAAGTGAGCTGGAAAGAAAGAATCCATTTTACAACCAAGCCCTTCAGTGTCATTCCATATCCACAGGATATTCACTGTGAAATGCAAAACTGGTCTCCATTCAGCCGCCAAGGGCGTCTGTCACCAACACCACGTGGCGGGGGACATGTAGAAATGTCCTGGGCCTGTTGAGCAGTGCTGCGATTATTGAAAGGGCCTCAATGTCAGCCTCGGATCCCGGCTCGGCAATAATGACCCACAGATGTGCAGACGAGCCCACAGCAAGGACAAGGCAAGACTTGAAAGGAAAGCCAATTAATCTTAAGATCCGTCTTTGCTCATTACTATGCCCTTTCTATAGGGACAGATGAAAAGGTCAATTATACTTTGAAGTTGTGATTGAACACTGTCAAGGGAGTTGTGCGTGTGTGTGTCTGGGTGGGGGAAGAGGTTCCGGGATGCCTATTTTTGGTCTTGCACTCGGAATCCAAAAAAAAATCATTCAATTCTTTTCCACAACACAAACACCATACATTGTGGATTTCAGAGATGTGGTAATAAAGAATTAGCTTGTGCCATATGGCCTGGACTTCAATTAGTCAGTTCAGTACATTTGACACAAGCTGAGGGACATTAATTGCCACAATTCATGTTATTATTATTACGTTTCCAAGCACTTTGGGTGCTGTAACTGTTGGGTTGGGAAAAAAACTGCTCTTGTGCCACCAAGCTTCACCCTTTTAACCAATCAAAGCTGTCATTTCTAATGCAAACTTGCTGTTATTTGTTTGAGCATTCAACAGATTCCACGAAAAGTCAATGAGAAAATTAGGTGCTGTCTGTTCATTTTAAAGCACTACTACAAAAGAGAGCTTTATAATTATTTTTATTTGTATTTTTCTTCATTTATTTTCTTTTTTTTTCCTTTTCTTTTTTTTTTTTTTTAAAGAAACCTCCAGTTATTTCCAGCCTCTCCCATCTGCCACATCTGTAGAGCAGACGTTCGATTAACACAGACAGTAATTCTGATGTGTTTCCACAAACAGAAAACCTCTTTGCTGAAGTAACTGCCCATTGACCTCTATTGTAAGTAAACAGGTTTCCTATTGTTTTGAAAGAAAACACATCAAAATCACTGCATGTGGTAATTAAACTTGCACCACCAAAAAGTTTAGACCCACATTATTGGACACTTTTCATGATCTCAAAGACGATTTGAGGCTGTTTACGCCGTAACATGTGTTCGTAGTGATCAGATTTCACTTGACCGTGTGAAAACCCTGACGTAAACACACTCAGGACACATTTTGGTCAGATTATGGTTGTGTCACTCCAACCAGGGGTCAGAGACCAATCTTGACCGCCTTCGAAAGAAGTAAATGTGTTAAATGTGTTTTCTACATCCGCACACAATTACATAAGCGGAAATGTGTCTGCTGAGTGCAGACTAGCAGGTGCGAGGACAAACAAGATAATAAAATAAAGAGGATCTGTGGGGCTGGAGGTTTTTCCACTGTTAGACAGTATACAGTACACTGGTAGTAATGTGTGAGAATCCAGGTTTACACATGGTTACCAGAAGTAAAACAGAAACGACGCAAAAAAAATCCAAAATATGATTTGTGTTATTTATAATGGTCACCTCATAATTCCAGATTTGTTTTTTCACTGTTTGATGTATTTTGATGTAATAGTAGGCTAAGACTAAAGAAAAGAGAGAGAGAGAGAGAGAGAGAGAGAGAGAGAGAGAGAGAGAGATCAAGCGAGCAGCAGAGATTCCAGCAGAAG
>JBBPCZ010000040.1:15012044-15037713 GCA_037974445.1 Brycinus macrolepidotus | reverse complement strand
GGGGGGGGGGGTGGCAATATAGCCAATATGCAATGCAGTGCTTGGAAAACAACGTCACACCAATTATTATTATATTTAGCTTGTATGGGTTTGCTAACAAGTTGGAACAGGCACAATGCAAAAACAAAATTCAAGATAATAAGGAACAGAAGGAAAGATCAATTAGAAAATGAATAAGTCAATCCTATGATAAGCCTATATCCAATCAGCTTCTTGTTATTATGGTGTTTTTCTGACCATGTAACATCACTCGTTGTTGTTCACGGACTCTAAACGTAAATTCATGGCTGAATTTTTAAATAATTTTAAATAATGATCATGATAATGAAAAATATATCGCCCAACCCGATTTTCGTTCTTTTTAGCCCAGTTGTTACTTGCCATGTACTGTATTTGTGATGAGAAACACATCTGCTTTTCCTAATACACACTTCTGCCTTTTGATGGACAGAATTAGCTTTTACTGGGTCTGAATATAACCCTGTTGTGTGGTAGGCACTGAGTGGAGAAATGGCTCAGGGAGGATCTTGGTGGTGTGAAAAAGGCATTTTGCTGGAAAAGTGAAGCTTCTATGTCATTTCAGCTCTGATAAAGGGAGCTGACAGGAAATTGTTATGGGGATAGCTACAGTATGCACCCAGTAAGATGGAGGAACTCTAGTGATTGCCATGTAATCATAAATGACAGGGAAAGCTTTTTGCCTTTTCTCCAAGCCCTGGATTAGCATAGAGTAACTGCAACATCCCAGCACTGACCTGTCGTGCGTATAGTTAGCAAGGGCACTTTTCAGAATCACATTATCTCTGTCTTCCTTTTAGATTATTCAGTATATTACCTATATACACTATTTATGCCTTATGCATAGTTATGTAACTGTATGATGGTCTTCTATATTATCTTTGTTCCATACTTGTAAGACTATTCTGTACATCAGCACCATTATGATGCAGCATATTTGCTAACTCTCTGCATTTTGATGTCCAGGACCCCATTAAAGCCACTGTTATCATTGATGTAGATAACACCCTGGTGATAAAATGCTCCAGAGACTTCTAATTAGTGTTATTCATTAGGACTCATTAAAGAAGTATCCTCATTAATGCTGTTATGACCAAGACGCTAAGGACAGTCGGACAGTCCGGCAACTGGGACCTTTTTTTGCGAGGTCTCTTCTTGGCCTAGGCCATCACTTCACAGTCTCATTCACCCAGGAGGTCTTCAGAGATCCCATTGATCTGGAGAAGTGGAGGCAGCGGGCTGTGTCATTATTGGAATGCGTTATGCCTAGACCCGTTTTCGATGCCTTCACAGCTAGCGAGCATGCCATCGACTAGCTTTTTGGATGCATTTCTTTCCCCAGAAGAAGAGGGTACAAGGGCCAGCAGGATTTGAAATCAGCACAATTTCCTAATAAGAGCAATTTCACCAACTTTTATCGACCAACTGTTAGAAGTGTTTGCTACTTAGTGTATTATATTGCAGGTAATAGCACACTGAAATCCCTGGTGACTGATGTTTTGACCAACTATCCAGGCTCCATTTTTTTTTTTTTTTTTTTCCCCCCACATGTGGTAATCTCATCATAAATACAAAAGCCAGGAATGCATTGTCCAGCAGTCGCGGAGGACCTTTAATGATTGCTGAAATTTCTCAAAAAGGTGAAACAGGCTTTCATATCCGGCACCATCAGTGGCAATATCTCACTAACAATATTTTCTTTCGATTGTTTTGAATGCAAAGGAAGCAGCTGAGCCTTATTAGTCCAGCAACAGATGAAAAAATGCTGTCACTTGATTCATGTAAATCAAATTTACCTTGAACTTATCACCCAATATGGGAGTTAATCGTTACTGATGGGAGTCCATGAAGCCTTCCAAAGTGAAATAAATGCAAAAGTTAAAGAGGAATGCCTTTGACATTTGGCGTTTCATAGTGGATATCTGGAGAATGGAGAGACCCGACAAAGCTCCTGGGAAAGTTTTATCACTACTTGTGTATATGTGTGTGAGCGTGTGCCCATGTTTTGGCTTTGTTTGCAAGTCAGTGGCTCTGATACGGCATAAACCCTGTCAGCAAGGCGCCCCTGGGCGTGCATTTTTTTTTAAGAATAACTACACTTCAACCCAGGTGTCAACTGCCAAGTTTTGCCACAGTGCACAATTACCAGACAGTTGTCCTAATGATGCATTTGACCCCTCCAGTGCGTTTCCTCACCCATTAACCTGTCAATTAGGCCTCACCACCGAGGCTGCGTCTGCCTAAAGCCGGCCAGTGGCGGATAGGCATGTGTGTGAGTTTGGTGAGGGGGGAGTTGGTGGTGGTGGTGGTGGTAGTGGGGGGGTTCTGCTTACCAGGGGAAAAACCTGGACTGTGATTGAGACCCCCTTCACTGTGCTCTCTGGACCTGTCCTTCTCTCCTCGCTTGGCTTAGATTGCTCTAACAAGCTCTGACACACAGCACTGGGCTCAGGAGAGGGCCTGCGGGTGTGTACGTGTGTGTGTGTGTGTGTGTGTGTGTGTGTGGAGGGGGGGTCAGGTTAGTGCTCATTGATAATCAGGTCTCATCCCCAGAGCAGCGGTCAAACAGTACATGCTGCATCTTTCCCTGCATCGCTAATCCGTCCTACATGGGCCGGTGCAGGTGTCAGCCACTTACAACTTCCTTGGTAATATGTGTCAAAAAACCAAAAAAAACTAAAACTGACTTCCAAGAAGTATGCAAACGCCGATTATGCTTAATCTCCCTACGAGCGCACAAACTTGCCCCCATCTGCTTTGTCTCCCATCTTATCTCTAACACGGTGTTTAATTGGTTTATCTGTTTGAGAAAATGCCAAAGCGTCTTGAGGAATGTTCACTCTTGCGGATGGCATGATTTCTGTCTGTCAGATACCCAGATGCACCATTATAATGGACCTCATTTATATTTCTCTTTGCCTTTTTGTATTCCATTTTCTTTGTTTGGCTAATTGGCAAAAATATCTGCATGTTGGTGGTCCAGAAAGCCTTGCGTTGTAATAATAATACCAAGTTAATGGCAGAGTGGATCACAAAAGCAGAAAACTGATGAAGCTCATTCCAGTCTTTCCTCAGATTAATGGTCAAGGGACTATGCAGAAGACTGCTGGAATGTTTGACTTTTTAAAAATATAGTTAAAGGAGGGCCCCAGTCCCTTTTTTTCTCCTAATCTCTATCTGCTGCATCTGTAATACTAGGTCAGTCATTTTTCTTGTCTGGTTACAGTGAAATTATTGATCATGGTAAGCAATCATATGACAAAGATGTGGAGGACAGGTTCAAATGTGTTGCAATATTTATTTAACTGAGAGAGGTGAGCTAATTCCAATTTTTACATTTCTATGGTATAGAAAAACAACACTGTATTTTGATACTGTCATTCCAAACGTGTACAAAGAGCACATATTCACACACACATATGCACACGCAAGCACACGCTCATCGAAAAAAGGTGTGATCAAGGCTGTGCCCTGGATGTTCAGTCAAGTAAAGAACAGGGGCTGCAGTCCCAAAGGCTTGAGCAAATCTGGATGTACGTTTTGAATTATTGATGCAATGTAGACTATGCATAATGCAAAATACATGGGCTGGGGAGACTGGGGGCAATGCTTTGGAGGCAAACAGCGAACCGGCTGGCGGTGCAGCACAGGCAAAACAGCCACTAGCTCCCAGTTTAGAGCGCTCACCTGGCAAGACCTGCGGGGGAAAGGGAGCAGCACTGATACATGCCCATTATACATCCACACTGCCATGACTAGGGTAATTTAAAAACCTGTTATGGCTGATATTGTGTAGTTTGTGAGGGCATGTCTAAGTCTAGATACCCATCCTGCATTTGCATTTTCCTCCAAAGATGTTCTGAAGCATTACTCTGGAATGCTACAGTTACATGCATAAGTATTTGGACACTGATACAATTTTTATTTTCTCTCTGTATACCACCACAATGGATTTGAAATTAAGCAAACAAGATGTGATGGAGTATAGATTTTCAGCAGTTTACTTTAAATGGTTTAACAAAGGTATTGCCTTAAGCTTTCATAAATTACAACCATTTTTCACAGAATGCCATCATTTTCAGGGGCTCAAAATAACTGTACAAAGTAATATGATATGAAATATATGTATTGTTTTAATACATGGATAAAAATCCTTTGCAGTTAAAGTCTGGAATCCATGGAACATCACTAAATGCTGAGTTTCTTGAGATCCTTTGCCAGGCCTTTACTGCTGCTGCCTTCAGTTGCTGCTTGTTTGTTAGTCTTTCTGCCTCCAGTTTGGTCTTCAGTAACTGAAAAGCTGCCCTGTTGGGTTGACATCAAGTGACTGACTTGGCCATTAAAGAAAATCCCATTTGTTGACCTTAAGAAACTCTTGGGTTGCTTTAATAATATGTTTTGGGTCATTATCCATTTGAACTGTAAAGCATTTTCCTATCAGTTTTGTATCATCTGGCTGAATCTGAGCAGAGAATGTATCCCTATACACTTCAGAATTCATCCTGCTACTTCTGTCACCTGTCACATCATCAATAAACACCAGTGACACAGTTCCTTCGGTATATATATACCCATGCTATAACACTGCCTCCACCATGTTTGACAGGTGATATGGAATGCTTTGGACCATGAGTTGTCTTTCTCCACACTTTTCTCTTAACATTACTAAGTTGATCTTAGTTTTATCTGCCCAAGGAACTTAATTCCAGAACCGAGCAGGCTTTTAAAGATGTTTTCTTCAGTGTTACCAGGGGTTTGCATCTACATTCATGAAGGCGTCTCTTGATTGTTGACTTTGACAGTAATCCACCTACCTCCTCAAGAGTCTTAAATGTTGTGAAGCGGGTTTTCTTCACCAAGGAAAGAATTCTGCTTTAGTTTAGTTTCACTTTAGTTGTCTTCCATGGTCTCCCAGGCCTTTTGATATTTCTGAGCTCACCAGTGCATTCCTTCTTTTTAACAATGTACCATTTTTTATTTTAGTTTTAGCTATCTCTCTGATAGGTTTATTTTGTTTATTTTTTTAGCCTAATGATGGCCTCTTTCACTTGCATTGACTCCTCTTTGGACCTCATGTTGAGTTCCAGTGAACGGCTACCAAAGGCAAATTCAGTTCTTTGAATCAACTCCAGATCTTTTATCTACTTAATTTGCCGTGGAATAACAAGGGAACAGGCCACACCTGGCCATGAAACTGCATGTTACTTCCATGTCCAATTACATCTGAAAATGGGGGGACTCTGAAAAATGGCTGTAATTTCTGAAAGCTTAATGCAATACTTTTGTTAAACACCTTAAAGTGAAGCTGAAAGTCAATACTTCTGTCATATCTTAAGTGCTTATTTTCAAATTCATTGTGGCTGTGTACAGAGAGAAAATTTCAAAAAAAATTGCATCAATGTCCACATACTTATAGACCTAACTGTATGATATTAAGTGAGTAGTAATGTACCTCAAATTTGGCTGATCAGCTAATGAAACAATAAACCTCATTCATTAGCATAATGTGAACTGCAGGTCTAAGTCACAGAATTAGGCTGCTGTTTGAGTTAGAGCATGCATGGTGATATTAAACATCCTATGAAATTAGGGCAATGTAGGTGAAAGCAAATTTAATGCGAAATTTCAAACGGAAAGGACACAGAGCTCAACAGAATGGATCTGGGTTAATTTACCTTTGGACCTGTTTGTCTTTGTAGCAATAGTCCAGCTTGTTAAGTTGAATGAATTTTTTTTTTTTTTTTTCATGAGTAAATAAAGAACAAGAACAGTAAGCTCCTGCAAAGCATTACAATGATTAGGAAAGGGGATACGGCAGATCACAGGGCAATGATATTCAGGCCGTTATTCGTGCGATCCGTAGCCAGGAGCACATACGCATGCAGACGGTATTATTTCCACTTGAGAACTGTCTCTGAACTTGGTCTGACCCCTACATTTGAGCATACACAAACTCAGACTGACAACAAGACAATCACCCACCCTCCTGCTGCCAGACGCCAGCACTGTGTTTATACATCATACAAGCCCATCAAAAGTTTGGGGACACTTTGCTTTCTATTGAAATTTTCAGAGCAATGCTTTTCACAGTTTTAAGAAAAATACCAGAAAGAGTTTATTTATTTCTTTTTTTTAGCTTTGAGGAACACTCAGTGATGAGCAGGCTTGGTTATAATGATGATTTGACAATGGTTTTCTTTGCCAAATTACTGTGCAAAGCACATGTTAAAATTCCCAAGTTAGTCACATATATTGTCAGAAATGCACACACACACACACACACATAGACACACATGTGCACATACACACACACACACGCGCGCGCACACGTAGACATTTATATATAATATACAATGCAATAATCCAGTATAAAAACACAGACTATTTCACGTTTCAGTGCAGTGTATGGCAATGATTTCAGAACTGGAACTTGAATTTCATTATTAAATTGGAAATGCTTTGTAAACAACCAACTAATTATTCTGTTAGCGAACAGAATGATACCCCTTCTTATCATTAGCATCAAGTTTGTATTTGTTGCACACTTTTGTAGGTCAGCTTTTTAAAAATTTGATTAAATGTTCATTGACGATATTTCACACTTAATTATAACATTTACAACCAACAAAACTTTCTGAGTAAGTCAGCCCTAAAATATCCAGTCATTCAAAGATTATCTCACGTTATTCACTTGAAATGTGCTCCCAGTGTTAATTGTTGTTCAGGGAATAGTAAAAAAGCTACACATGTGCATCCCCTGAGAGGATGATCGGATTTAGCTGGGACTCTGGCTAATAGAGAAGAATATGAAAGTGAAGAAACTTTTCTCTTTTTTTGGTTTGAATTTAAAAAAATGAAGAAAAATGATTTCAATTCTCTTTCCATGTCTGCCCACAGTTCTCCCAGGGGCTTGTGCAGCAATCACTTCATACAACGGCACGGCCATATTGGATTGTGAGATGGTGACGGTACACAATGGCATTGAGCCATGGTCTCATTTGGGGCGAAATGTAATAAAAAAGATGATGTCTGCGGGGAAAAACAAGCCCCCTTTGGTCAATAGATTCTAGCGAGCCGGTGTCCCGTCTCGGTTGGTGGACCACATTACGGTGGAATACAATTTTAGCTCCTGGACCTCTACTCGTCGCCGATCCACTGGACAGTTTAGTGATGTGGAGAGAGAGGGTGGTGGGGGGTGTGCGGAGCTGCTAAAGTGCTTTCATGCTGGCCCAGCTTTGACAGGACGCCCTCCTCCTACCTCTGCCTGAGCACCTGACCGTGTGACATCCGGCCTCTTGGTAACAATGCTCACATGACTCTGCCGGAGCTGGCTGGAACGGTGCTCCAAAACTTTTGGCCTCTTGTAAAACAAGGCCGATGAGTTGCACTGAAATGTCCCGAGAGTTCCCCTGGCCTCTGGAATCCAATCTGGAGACATAAAAAAACAGATCCCCCAAGGAAAGTAACAGAATCCGCCGCTTCAGCTGGTTTGATGTGAACCCGTGAATCCGTCGAGTGTTATGATAGTGGGAGGATATCGTACAGACTTAATAGCAGATAGGAGGGAGTTGATAAAGTTACAGAAACAAAAGCAGGACCTTATGAACGTGTTAGTTGCCTAAGAACACAGTTCGCAGAAATGATGGGCGTGGGGGGGGGGGGGTTTGTTTTTTGCCCTCACTCTCTTGCTGTGGGAACAGACGGCAAGGGCATTGTTGATAAAGAGGGGTTGCGTGCTATGGATGTCCGTTAGCAGTCCGAGGAACTACATAAAAACAAATATTCATACTTATCTGGTTCAAGGTGTGCACACTGGAGGAAAATACCGTTCACACCCTCCCTGCCTTCATCCTGCGATTGTGCCCTTTGGCAGAATGTTCCTCCAATCTGAGGGCTACTTTATTTTACATTCTTCTCAATACAGCACAGACTGAACAACCCACTGGACCTTCATTCCAGAATGCAGCTGTGGAATCCAATGTAGTATTTGCTACTGTATCACTTTTCTCCATCCTTGTTAAGATGTGTTTGAAGACACTGGTGCATTTGTATGCGGGCCAGCAGTGGTCGTGACCTAAAGCAGAATGTAAAAAATTAAGGTGAAGGGCACTATACACCAAATGCAAACACTCTAAGTATCAATGGAGTTCAGGCATACTTTTCTTTCATCAAGGCGACACACACTGGATGCAAAATGAGTGTCTCTAGGTATAATGTCATCAGGCAAATGATGACATCAGGAAAGTTTCTTTCTATTTTGGACAAGCATCAGAACCTTCAAGCAGAAGAGTGAGTCACCTCACTCCAGAGCTTAAACTTTATGAGGGCTTTCACACAAAACTCAGAAGTTCATATTTCATATTAAACTACTTTCAGAGATGCTAGCACCACAGGTGTCAAAAAGACTTAGGGTGGGTGTCATATCTTTATCTGCAATTCCTCTGTCCTACCTCCTCCTACCCATGACCCCGAAAACCTATAGTACCCGACCTCTATTCTTTAAATGCGCTCAGAGGAATCAAGAAGAGAGGAGGCTATCAGACCTAGGAAAAACACATGCATGCTGTGTCTAAGTCATTTTTATTGCAGCACATGTGTAGGCAGGTGTTACACTTTGTCCACTTCCACCTTGGGTAGTCACTGGACGATGGTACTGAACTTATTTGACTTGTCTGAATTTCATAATAGAGTATTTTTATTAGAGGCAGATCTGTGAAACAGATGACTGAGTAAAAAACAAACATGTTTACTGTAGATTTCTCCATCCTTGAATCTTATACTTGCACTTTTCCTCTTTTCCTCAGAGAATGGAGTTAGAAAACAACGAAAGGAGGCAAGGAAAAGAAATGGGGATGAATGATTTAAGATATGAGGTTCACTCTGAAGTAATTCAACAGGACTTTGTCCACCAACACCATTTATTTCTAAAAGTCTTCTTACATCTTTGCAATTTCCACAGTGCAATTTGGTAAAGCAGACATCCCTGCATTTGTGTTGCTGTCGTGTGTGTTGGAGGGGTGGGGGTAGAGAGCAGGATCTAATGTAGTTTCTACCCTGCTTGATTATATGTTGCCACAAGTTCCTTTCAGCATCAAATACTCTTTCTGTCTCATAGAAAATAAATATTACAATTACTGCAGAAAGAAAACACATGGTAGCAGTATTTCTGTCAAGAATGATTCTCAAAGGAAACATGATTAGTTACGAGTCCCACCCATTTGCCCATTTAGCGTTTATTTTGGAATATGTTTTAAAAAAGCAGAAATGTTCATATCAGACCCATTATTTGTGCTTTTTTGGATACTCTGTGTGTACTTGGGAATGCCCCATCTTGTTAGAAATCTTAAGATCGGTACTTCAGTGTCAAAGAATCTAGATATGGTTTCATGATGAATTCAGTTTATCTCACAGTGCTTCAGACTGAACACTGGGTGTCTGTTTGAACAATGTCTTCTTTTCACCGTTCCATACAGTACAGCTCTTCGCTCCTCACTGGGCTCCGGCTCTGCCTGCGGATTCCATCAGCCACTAACTGACAGCCCTGGTGACTTAAAGCAGATGTCCACATTATCTGTGTGCTCTCACTTTATGTCTCTTCTTATGCTCGCTGTAACGGATATTTGTCTCCTAGCGTACTTTTATGCATTTGACTTAGATCGCCCAGGGAAGGCAGGCTGTCTAATGAATGCATAAGGCCTCTTCAAAGGCATCAGAAGGAAGCATGCCTTTACAATAAATTCTGCTGCCAAACCAGGCCATTTGGAAGCTTTCCAAGAACCGTTTTCCCACAATGGCTGAGGCTGTAGCCAAATGCTTTTCTTTTTTTTCCTCTCTCAGTTAGCTACGTTTGTCTTTAGTGTTAGGGTGATGATAATCTCCTGGCTACAGCAGATGTAGTGTAATTACTAGAGATTGAGCAGGGACACTGTCCTGCCTCAGCTAAAAGACGTTCGTCTGAGAAAGCACTTAAAGCACTACTCTCTCTGGAACAGCTGTTTTGGATCAGCCCGAGAAAGGCTGTGAATGTCGTTTTTTTAGTTGCTTTGGAAAGCATATCAATGGCTCTTCTCCTTGAACGTTTTATAGCAACGGTGTTTGCTATTTCAGTCACATGCCTAGCACACTGCCCTCATGTGCCTGTGGATTCAACTCTTGAAAACAGAGGTTCCTTAATTGCTCCTGGCTTGGACATATGGTTCTAGGATAAACTTTCAGTTGATACCGATCCTTTAGTTGGTTGGAGGTTCTTTAAAGTTCTTTAAACTGTAAGGTTCCACTCAGTCACGTTTCATCTACAACAAGGGCCCACAGTGTTACTGGTGCTATGCACCACTCTTATGAAGATGTGAGGTGTAAGTGAATATGAGTGAGTGCATGAGTGAGTGAGTGAGTGAGTATCTGAGTTAGTGAGTGAGTATTTATGTGAGTGAATGAGTGAGTGAGTATGTGAGTGAGTGAATGAGTGAATGAGTGAGAGAGTGAGTATGTATGTATGAGTGAGTAAGGATGTGAGTTAATGACTGAGTGAGTGAGAGAGTGAGTGAGTGAGTGAGTATGTATGTGAGTGAGTGAGTGCGAGAGTGAGTGAGCATGTATGTATGTGAGTGAAAGAGTGAGTGAGTAAGTATACATGTATGTGAGTGAGAGAGTATGTATGTGAGTGAGCGAGTGAGTTACAAGCCAGCTCCATGAGGTGCTTTGCATCTAAAAAATATTCTATAAAGAACATCTATTGAAATGTGGTTTCCTTTCGGATTACTTCAAAGAAGCCTTTTTTTGGCACCTTTAATTTTAACAGTGCAGAGAAAAGCCCCTCTAAATTCGTTCAGTCGAAATACATCAATGACATGCCACACAGGCAACTGGTTCATTATCTATTGCGTTCACTCATTCTCAGACTTCACCACAATTTCATCAAACGACATTTTACGGCTGTGCAAAATGAAAAAGTGCAGCGCCTGTTCACATAGTAAACATGCCTGAGCAAACCCATCAACTTCCATTGGAAGTAATCAGTTAAATTGGAAATGAGCTCCTCTTTCGAAACTGCTCCTTCCATTATGAGCGTCCTCCTGAAAAATCAATACCACTGTAAATGCAGAGGGATGTGGCATGAATACAGCGATAGTTTTCAGTGGGATAAAGTATCTCTCGGGGCAGAGAGTTAGAACAATGTTAAAAGGCATCCTAAGAACTCGGCTAAATGCAGCAATCAATACAAAGCTGTACAAACCTAGTGGGAAAAAGTGCCAGAGGACTGGGAAGAGAGCAGGGACGTGACCTAACTGTTATATGGGCCAGAGTTCTCTGTTTGATACACCATTTTCCCTCAAGCGCTCATGCAAAGTAGGGGTGATTATATGATGTTCACCAATTGCATTACAAAGGCTCGGCTAGAAGAGAAAAAAAAGTTCACAACCTACTTAGTATGTATGAAAACATTTCTTCCTCTGCTTCAGCTATTGCCGCCACCTCAGTTAGCACCTAAGAGGCTAATTTTTAAACCCAGACGACCAGCTTTATCCACTGGGGGCCAAGATCAGGTATTCAGATGGTCTATCACTCACTTATTTCCTCATCTATTTTAAACTTTAATAGGAAAATTCCTGTGACGATTTCTATTTTGCTGTCTGCTGCCTATATGAGTTGTGCAAAATAATAAAATACGTATAAAAACAACAGATTGATTCGAACTCATGACCTCTTGGTCCAGAGGCAAGTATCCTACCCACTAGGCCTCCAGCATCCCATATTAAAGCCTATGTATTTGAATGCAATGTCGTTAAAGGCCCTGTTTGTGTAAGGGTCAAGCGTCCCAATACTTCTGCCTATATAGTGTATATGTGGTTTGAAGTCTGCTCCTTTAGTTTTAAGGTGGCACTATGACATAAAGGTAATGGAAGTTAATACTCAGCAAACTGTGCAAACTGTCATTATACACCTCAGAGTTGTTCAATAATCTTAAATAGACTTAGTTATTTGTGTTTTGACATTGCGGAACATACACACTTTTTCATGCATGTATAAAAAATGTTACAAAAGTAAAAAACAGTGGCAGCAGCCATGTTCAAATACTTTTGTCTGAACTATTCCTTTGAACCCCTTAATGTCAGTGAAAAGTTCAAATCCATTCAAAATTGAAGCATATCAGTTTATTTTCCGTCTGAGGGTCGTTGTTCCACTGAGGCCGACTAGACTGCGCACCCTTTTCCCGTCCACGCTGTCTGTCTGGCTGCTAAGTGCTAGACGAGACAGCACTTACAGTAGGTAAATAATGAATTAAGTGGCGGGTAAGCTGTGAATCGAAAGGGTTATAAACAGCCCCAAATGGCTTCCAGATTATTCGGAACTGTAACCAAGAGACACACAAACGCAAGACTGTATCATCCTGTATTAGGCAGTGTTCATACCTCACTCTCCAAATTATGGTCTACAGTGGGGAGGTCTAGAGTGGAGTCATTTTCACTGACCTGGCAACATGGTGTTTTTATAAGAAAACCTCAAATGAGCCTTTTCTCCAAAGTTGGTGTCTCAGGAATTGAAATGTTGAAGAACGGCACTGGTGTTAAAAAGAGTTGAAAGTGTCAACACATTTAAAGTTAAAAAATAGTAGCAACAATATTAAACCAATATATCACTTTTATTAATAATACTTAATAATACTTAAGTATTTATTCAATTATTCCAAAATGTTAAAAAAAAAAAAAAAAAAAAAGCAGAACCAACAGGGCCAAACAGCAGCATGTCATTTTTTAATTTTTTTTTTTAACATTTTAATGTCTGTTTTTGTGCAATTATTTTCTCAACAATAATCATCAACAGAAATGCATGGAAAAGTACTGTATTATTTAAATGTAAAGCTCAGTGTTGTGCAATATATGAATTTTAATATCATCAGTTAAAAAAAGATACTGTCAAAGGCTGTAGGCACAGCACGGGGTTTCCCAGCTTCTGAATCCAGAGACATTTTTAGACTGACTTTTTTTCAGCAGATGACATTACAGACTCAAACTAAACATTTGAACATTTTGAAATTCGCATGGCTGATTGTTGTTTACAAACATTTGGATGCATACTGTAGAGCTGGAAATAGACCTACCTGAAGGACTACGGCTAACATGAACACTAGAACATTTCGCAAGACTACACTTGATTAGATGACTTGGGCAGCTGGGAAATGGTGTATGATATTTTTTCACATATCATACGGTGAAACCGTCATGAGGATAAAATATAATAATATATATTGATATTAATGAGTGCAATTAATTACAATTTTACAACTGTTATGTAATAGTGTGTGACAAAAAATAACATTATGATACTTGATGTTTACATGTTTACTTGTTTACTTGTCATTCATATCATTCTTGTACTTACTGATCAGTAAGTAAAAATTGAAATTATCGCCCTCAACAAAATGATAAGGCATCTGCTACACTCTAAGTATCATAGTATCTATTATGGAACAATATTTATATATTGTATATGAATATAATAAAGTGTTGCTATAACCATGTTGCCCACTGCTATCACATGTTGTTTTGCTCTCATTAACATTAACAAGAAAAGTTGGTATCAGTCTCAGTGATACCATCACATTCAAACGCAATAGTACCATCATGCTCATAATAAGTCTTGTATTTTATCAAGGGACAATGGGCCTTTTCTGGTTGATAAGGTCAGTGTTTTGGTGTGGTTGGCCTCTGTTTGGGGTTACACTTCCAGGGTTAAGACCCGATTGGATTTGTCTCCCTCAGGTGGGTATTGCTGAGATTTTGAAACAGAGCTTTTCTGTCTAGGGGCTTGCCATGTCATTATTAAAGCTAACCGGCACTGTTTCTCTTAAAGCTTGCGATTCACTGAGCTTTTAATGATGTCCTTGCCTTTGGTAAATCTCAAAGGGATGATGCAATGAGACAGTGGATCCATCAGACAAATGCAAAGGCCCTAGAGAAGGAAAAATGCTTGTACGTTTATATTTATGTTTATACCCCCCTCCCTGAATTAGCATTCATGGAAGAACGATGAGGAAATTCATGCTGCCGAATGACGATGGCCAACATTTCAATATAGTAAGATTAGGTTTTCATCTTTATTGTTTCATTTATCAGTGCCTGTTGGCTGCTGTGCCTTGAGGATAGTGGTTAATTTGTTTTGATACCCATCCTCCCGATATGAGCAATGCGGCAATGGCATACCAAATCCTGCGAAATGTGTGTGCGATGCTAAAAGTGATGCACTTCAGATGTTTGTTAAAGAAAAAACACGCCACATGGCACATACTCAGTAAAGCTCAAAGGTGAGCTATTTACTTCCACATACTTAAGTACAATACTTCAGTTTGATGGACTTTCTTTACTCATCAGTTCTTTTGTGAGGAGAGAAACCTTCTACCTCTCAGCTCCACTTTCAGTTCCTAACTCCTTATTTGTGTTTCGTTTTATTCTGTTTGTGACAGCATCTGGACTGCTTTGCTGTCGCTCACACCTCTCACTTTTGAGCTTCCGCATTTTTTTTAAGACGTGGATGCTGAAAAAAGCATAGCACCCAACAGAGTTCAGTTCCTTCGCCGATTCTGTGGATTTGTTTGCAGTTCTGTTTTTTGGCCTGACACTTTTTTACTCGTTTTGGTTTTTGTAGCTACTTTTTATTTTTACTTCTACTCCTTGAGTAATCATTTCATGGAAATAACAAACCTTTACTCTCCCTGGGTTTGGTCCATTTTACCTTCATCTCCTCCACACAAGCATAACCTTCAAAAGTGCTCCACTACACTCTGTCTTTTATCAAATAACATCCATTAATGAACTTAATCTCTCATTTAGATGGGTAGTGGATTCCTGCCCTCTGGCTTGCCCCCGTCCAACAGCTGCTTTTGTGACACACACCATCCCCCCTTGTGCATGGAATTCATGTAAACACAATGTTCCTAGGATTTGCCACTGTTATTGATTTCAGGTCAAGTTCAGACTTTATTGATCTTCACAGCTATTTAAGGCAGGTGAAACGCCTAGACTCTGCATTCCTAGAGTTCCATTTACAAACAGACATCATTAGAGCATTAACAGTCTTGTATTACAGCACGGTGTGAGAATAAACAACATCACAAGCTGAGAAATTACCCCCAAGATGTGAATTCTATTTAAGTAAACCACAGTTACACTAAGAGTTTGCCATGTGACTGAGGTAACACTAGTATTTGTGTCGTTTCCAACCTGCCTGGTTTAGTGATTAGTGACATAGTGGACTATGCAACTAATCACTAATCAAGGCAGGTTGGAAACGACACCAGTGCTAGAGTTACCTCAATTACATGGCAACCTCTTAGTGTAGCAGTAGTGTAGCATTTTAAACTGGTAACTGGTTACTGTAAACTAAATTTCTCTTTTGATTAAATGGGTCTAACCTAATGAGTAACCTAATGAGAGGGTTTTGTCTGTAAAGCCCATCCAACAGTAGCTAGGACAGAATACACTTATGGGTGGATCATAGATAAGTCCATTATAATTGGAAAACAGCATGGCCACGTAAGAAATATTTCAAAGTGTGATTGCCACTTCTTTTGGCTCAGAAGAGAGTGGCTTCATTAACAATAATAGCAGCAATGTGTAGAGGTAAAGTAGGGGTGTTCAGCTCTGGTCCTGGTGGGTTGGTGTCCAGCACAGTTTTGTTAGCACACCCGTTTAGCTTGTTGATTAACAGATGAGTTGAATTAGGTGTGTTTGAAAAAGTAGATCACCAAATTGTGTTGGACACCAGCCCCCCAGGACCAGAGCCGAACGTCCCTGCTTTAAAGAATATATACTGTGAACAGAAAAAACACCTGAAAATTCCCATTTCTGCTGGCACGCATATGGGATTTCTAATAGTAAGTTAGTGCTAGGCTTGTGTATTATACATACAATACAGACATTTGAAGTTTAAAATGAGCTTAAAAGTATGTTTTACTCACGTAACAGTATTTAAGTGACTCCTTTAGTAAAGAGAGCTGGTGCAGAACTGTCCATTTCTAACAACCGACTGAAACCTGCTTAGACTTGTACTTGCAGTCAGTGACGTATTTAGAAGTTCCAAAAGCGCTGGTCTTTTTTCTTACCAATCTAGTCCCACTTATTGTAAATCAAAATGTGGTTGATTCCTCTGTCACTTGCAAAACTGTCACTTCTGTCCAGCTCCTAATGGCCCAACCAATGAAGGAGCTCGCTTTGCTGTATCTGCCTAGATACCACAGAAAAAAGGTCCTGATCGGACAAGATTCCATTAGACAGCTCAAGATGTTTCCAACAAAGTTAACAATGACATAAGAGTATTACTGCAAACTAGAATTTAATCACCACAAGTGTGATGTATTTATTAAATAATTATAAAGAACTACCATGTATTTTTAAGGAGCTTAGTTGTAAAACTAAGGCTAAGGATTTTTCCATCAATTTTGGAGAAACGTCCAGACGTCTATGAGTAAGCAGTGAGAACACACATGCATCCACCACTCATGGAGAAGGTGTAGCCTCTAGTCTTTGCTGGGGAAGATGCTATTAATATTCCAGATTTGCATTGATAGCCTGTCCTTATTAGGCCCCTAATGAAGATAAAAATGTGTTATGTGATTTTGATGCTGAAACTATATAAATGCAAATCCAGGCCGGGCCTGGAGGGCTTCTCCCGGGCCCTGAACAGCAGGACGGAAACCCTTTTAGTCAGACGGCCTGTCGCATGCAGATACGTAAACAATTTCAGCGACTAAATTGATTCCCTTTTATTCCTTTTCCTTTTTATAATCATTTCAAGTGTGCCGTACTCAGTCCACTAGAGTATTTGTCAGGTAATTCTGTCACAGAGGAAGCTTTTGGTTTCCTGATCAGGCTTGAAGCGCAGAGACAGATGTAGAGATGGGATTTGCTGGAATACTACAGTGACAGCACAGTGTTAGCTGTGTTAGAGGTGGCTGAGACCAGACTTTTATCTATAATGGATTGAAAAGGGAATGTGTTGCAATATGTGTGCCCATACAGTAGCAGTCAAAAGTTTGGAAACACCTACATGTATTTTCCATATTTTGTAGGCATAGTGAGGGCATCAAAGCTATTAATTATTATTTAATCATAGTGATTACTGTTATGATGGTGTTGGCTGTGTTCCTTCAGCCTTTAGGTGACAGCCTTCAGGTATGACATGAGGTTTTTGCCCCTAACATCAAGTAGATGCAATTTTTTTCTGATTTCATGATACATTGTTTTATTTTAAAAAGTGATCTATAAGCCTTTAACTGTGAAAACTGTCAGGAAGAGGGTGGTCTTATTCTTTTGGGGATTAAAGAGTTAAAGACTCATTTTCCATATACAAAATATAGAAAGTAATACCAAACTAAATTACAAATACTCGAATATTTGAATTATTCGAGGCAGGCCTAGTGGTTTGATTTTGTACTCATATGAACAAAAAAGTAGGTCTTGAGCATAAACAGAGAGGTTTATTGATGAGGAAAATGTATTCAGACACCGCAAATTAATAACAGTGGTGCATTGTTGCAAAGCCATTTTTGGAAACTGCTGCTTGCTGATGTCTATGGAAGGAGGTAATTAGCTTTTTAGAGCATTGTGGCTGCAGCAAAGTGGATATATGAGCACATGCTTCCTCCGCTGCTTCCATGGCGCTACCACGCTTTTTCAAATTGCCTCCAAGGCACTGACTGCCAGTTCTGCTACTTCAGCACCCACGTTGGAAAGTTTGGAGGCCATTTCCACCTAAACTCCTAAAACAAAAGTTTTAGGAAAAAATTCTGGGTATCACTTTATTTTGAGGAATTGGCAGCTAATTATTGTATTTATTCTTATTTGTTCAGTAAAGTCCAAAGTAGGCACTTCTAAATGGTTTATTTGCAGTGCATTCAGCTTTGTTCATGATGACCTGTATTAGTAAATACTTGCAGGTCAGTAATAATTGCACTGTTAGGTGCAATAAACTGGCAGGTCCTTGTTACACAAATTACTGAGCACAAAGTAATCATCTAAGTTAATCATCTAAGTTAATAATTGGCATTTTATTCCTGTATCTTATAGGTAGTTTCCATTACTTCAGAGCTAATTAGAATTTAATGAGGCACTAAAACTTCAAGATATGTTCCATAACCTAAAGTAGAGCTTTATGTAAAATGTCATTCTTTATAGTTTGTATGATGCAATTATTAGTGCTTTTCAACAAAGCCCTTAAGTAAGACCTTAAATGTGCTCCTCAAAGTTTTACCAAAATCTAGTGTTAGTATATAACCTTCACACTATGTGAAGATGCTGATCTTACCAAAAATGCTTCTTCACGCTTGGATTCACAAATACGTTTCTTTAATGCAGTGTTTCTCACCCCAGTGTTTGGGGCCCACCAGACAGTTCCTCAATTGTGTACTGGGATCAGGGAGAGAGCAAAAACCTGAAACTATCAAGTGATCCCTAGGACCTGGGCTGAGAAACACTGCATCGAAAAGTTCTTCCGGGAACCAAAAATGGTTGTTCTATGATGCCTTTATTTTTAAAGAACACAACCTCACAAGTCTACCTTCCCATTAGGGTTCTGAGGCGAAGCCGTATCAGGAAAAGGAGACAAAAACATCAAGGGGTGCGCCTTTATTGTGGTCTGCAATGGTAAGATTTACTTTCATCTATTTTTGTCACCAAAAAAAAAAAAAAAATGAGTACAGAACACCATTTCCTTTTAGCAGTCCTGTGTTTCATACACAGCATGCAGCTCAGGCTGGAGGTGCAAATGAAACGTGGCACCTGTTTTTCTGGACGTTTGAGAACGAAACACTCTGCATCTATCTAAAAGTGGCACGGTGGCTCCTTTGGTGGCGGCTCAGCGCGATGTATTTCTTAATGGACCCTGGCGCCTATTATCCACAAGGCTCAGGTGTGATTGCCTTTAATTTCGTTTAACACCCTAGCTCTGTTTATTCTGCTCCCGTAGCTGGAAAATTGATTTCTTCGCTTTTGCGTTGTTCATTATTCACCAGCCAACCAGCCTAAATGTGGCGAAATAAAACATGAAACACTTATGAGTTTTAATTAGCTTTCGCTGTTCCTACTTCCTCGTGCAAAGTGACAGAGGAGCATGAGGCATGAAAAGAGAGAGGAGAGGGGTCTTTTTTTGGTCACTGGATAGAAACCAATGTATAATTCACACAGTTAGTTATTGGGGCCAGTGTGAGATGAAAATATGCCCCTCTACATACTTTGTGTGCAGGTCACAGATTATACTGGAATTGAACTAGCCACTTTTGTTATATTGGGGGCATTGTTATTCCTTGTTTGTCAGTTTTAAAGCATGGATCTAGGTGCTACAAGAAAGCCTGACTTCAACCACATCTTTTTTGACTGGCCAGTATGGTCACAATGGGATCATTGAGCAAGTCTCTCAGGTGGGAAATGACATCTGACCGTGCTTTCCACAAATGGTTTTGTTGCTTGCGCCCCATAACCTAGTGGGCCATCATTCATAATTAGCGACAGTTGCTAGGTTACAAATCAATGTCTCCATTAACACTTCCCACCAAATGTCCATACAGTGGACATTGGAGACCAGAGTGAATCCACAGTGCACAATGCTGGAGATAACCTTGACATGTCTGGTGCACCATTGTCTTGAAAAGTAAGGTTATTAACCAGACAACATAATAGCTTTGTAAGATATTCGAGACGGTTGTGAGGTGAGGTGTTCACCAAAAAGGTTTCTTCGGAGCAATGCCATAAAAGAACTACATTTGGTTATTTAGAGAGACTTTTGTTTTGTTTTGTTTTGTTTTGTTTTTTTTTTAAAGAAAGAAAGAAAAAAAAGATGGTGTCCAAGTGTCAAGAACTTCTTTAAAGTTTAATGAACCTCCGCATAATGCAAAAGTCCTTTACTGTTTAAATAATGTTCCTAGAATCCTATGTCCAAGCCAAGAACCAATGAACAACCTTCATTTTTTTTCTAAGAGTGTTTCTTTAATGTTCTGCAATACTAGTTTCTATTAGTCTCATCACATTATAATTGGCCATCCATTAAATATGCTGGTTCATGCTGGCTGAGTTTGTATAAGTCTGCTCTCTTTGCCAGACCTGTCCTTTAGCTGCTTAGCATTAGCGCAGGGCTCCTTTGGAGAAAACTAATCTGTCTGCTTCATGCAAATGCTTTCCTGTATCTGTGTAATGTACACAGATAGCCCCAAGGGCATTTCATTGTTGGAATATCACAGAAACTACAAAATGCTAAAAAAAAATTCAGAAACAGACAGCCTAAATGTAGTGTTCAAATTTCACATAATCCAAACTCCATCTTTGTCAATTACAGTAACACACAGCAATTCATAGTTCATGTCTTTTCCAGCCTTACCAAGAATAACTAAAAAGAGGATTTATTTAAAAGTAAATCCTAGTGCTAAGCATGTGAATTCATGAAAGTGCTCCCATTTTAAATGCTCTGAAAACAGTCACGGTCCTCCTCCGAGCGAACGCATGGCTGCTAATGGACCTCACTCTCGTTCCCTGAGCTTGTAAAATCTCCAAGAAGATCTGCTGTGTCAAATTAGCCGCTGCAATTTGAGGCTCTTTCAGTGGTCTGAAAATACAGTCATTTAGGCCTGTACCTCCCCCCAGAAACAACCAGATGAATCACCGGGGCTTGATAGCCCTGTTGAGGCTGTGGAAATCGAATCGGTAATGCCCTTTAATAATACATTGGAGTCATTTGGAGGTATCAATATTTTCCAGGCCAGCTTCAGGAAGCGGTGAGCGTTAACTATGCTGTTTTTTTTCCTCTGTCTCTCTCTTTTGAGGTAAAGGCAACTGACTGTGTCATGGAGATAATTGGGAACATGTCTGGATCTCTCCACTGCAACTGCCAAGTCCATATGCTTTGCAGACCAAATGTAAAACAGCTGCAAATTTGACCAATTTCCAATAGCACAGCATTTTTTGCTTTGAGTTTATGAAAACACATGAAGGGGTATGGTTACCTGTAAACACATTGGAGTTTTTGAGGAAAGTTAACAATGTCAGCCAAATCCATGTTAACTTGGTTAAAAAGGTTTCTATGCTTCAGCTGTAACCTACATGATAGCAAGAATTGGAACAAAAGAAAAAGTAGTTGGGAAACAGGGTGGGTGCCTTGGTGTTTGCTGTCATCTTGTGGTGTACATAAAAACTGCAGTTATGAACTTACGATTTCCTCCCCTAACCCCTTAGTATGCAGTTCCTCCCAGAGTCATGGCTTTAAATCCAACTTTAATTTAACATAATAGGCTATATTCAGGTCTTCTGGGGCAGGATATGATCTTTTTGATATGCAGAAGGGTGACAAACGAAAGGAAAAAAACAACATAAAGTGTCTTAGGCCACAATGAGCTGCTAGAACACCATTCTTCCAAAATATATATATTTCAGTTAGTGTTTTGATGATGGTGGCATTGAGTGCTGTCTAATACACTATATGGACAAAAGTATTAGGACACACCTCTTAATTACTGAATTCAGGTGGCCCCTTACTTCCAGTGAAGGGTAATCTTAATGCTTCAGCATACCAAGACATTCTACACAACGCCATGATTCCAACTTTGTGGATGAGTTCGGTGTAGAAGAACTTGACTGGCTCCACACGGAGCCCTGACCTCAACCCCATCCAACACCTTTGGGATGAACTGGAACAGAGATTGTGAGCCAGAGCTTCTCGTCCAACATCAGTGCCCGACCTCATAAATGTTCTACAGAATGAATGGGCACAAATTCTCACAGAAACTCCAAAATCTTGTGGAAAGCCTTCCAAGAAGAGTGGAAGCTGTTATAGCTGCAAAGAGGAGACCAACTCCATATTAAAGTCTATATATTTGAATGCAATGTCATTAAAGTCTCTGTTGGTGTAATGGTCAGGCGTCCCAATACTTTGGTCCATATAGTGTACCTCTAAATTCTCCCTTTTGGGTTGAGATTTGGTATCAAGGCCACAACAGATGATTAGCATCATCTTTCTACTTATCAGATTCACATTTATCATTTTCATACATTCAGTGACCCCTTGTGTCCTGTGGATGGGAACATTGGTATTCTGGAAGAGATCACTCCCAACATGATAGAAGTGTTTTATCAAAGGACAAGGGTGATTAGTCAGAATAACTTTGCATTGATTTACAGTGGCCGCTCCCTCTAAGGAGACAAATGGACCCAAACCATGCCAGGAGCACATAACCACCTGACCCCCTCACTGTAGGGGTCGAGCATTCAGGCCTTTTCCCTTGGTGTACACCAAACATGCACTTCTGCAGAATTTGACTGTCTCATTAGTTTCCACATCTCTGTAGAACAGTGTCTGTGGTTTTAGCAGCATTGAAATCTCAGATGGCCGTTGGTCTTTGTTCATGATGTGCCAGATTGTGAGGGATTTATGCGGCACAGCCCTGCTAGAATATGCATCATGCACATGCATCACTCACTGAATGTTTTTCCACCCCAAATTTCAACCCTATTTTCTGATTTCTTTCCTACAGATCTACAACTCCATTTCCAAAAAAGTGGGCGTGCTTTTTAAAATGTGAATTAAAACAGAATGTAATGATTTGCAAATAATGAAATCTCATATTTAATTGTAAAGGCAACATATCTAATGTTGAAACAGAGAATCAAATGTTGAAACAACGCATCAAATCTTGAAACAATGAATTTGTATTGTTTTTTGGAACTTATATGCTCATTTTGTGATGCCAGCAACACATATCAAAAAAGGTGGGAGAGCAGTATGTTTATCATTGTGTTGCATCACCTCTTCTTTCAACAAATGTTTGGGAACTGAGGAGATGCTGGAGCTTTGAAAGCGTTGTTCCATTCTTGTCTGATGTAGGATTTTAACTGCTCAACAGTTTTCATCCTTTGACATATTTTTGTTTCATGATGTTGCTCCAAAACCTGTATATATTACTAATTGCTTTAATGATGCCTTCCCTGATATGCAAGGTACCCATGCCATGTGCACTAATGCACCCCCATACCATCATGGATCCAGGCTGTTGAGCTGTGAGCTAATAATTAGCCAAATGGTCCCTCTCGTCTGTAGCCAGGAGGACATGGCATCCATGATTTACAAAAAGAATTTCACATTTTCATTTGTCAGACCACGGGACAGTTTTCCACTTCACTTATGTCTATCTTAAAAGAGCTTGGGCCCAAAGAAGGCAGCAGTGTTTCTGCATCATGTTTCTAGATGGTTTCTTCTTCGCATGGTAGAGTTTTATCCTGCATTTGTGGATGCAGCGATGAGCTGTGTTCACAGACAAGGGTTTTCAGAAGTGTTCCTGAGTCCATGCAGTTATTTCCAGAACAATGCAGTGCTGCCTGAGGGCTCAAAGATCATGGCCATCCAGTATTGTTTTTTGAAGCTGTCTCTTGTGTACAGAGATATCTTCAGATTCTCTGAATCTTTCAATGATATTATGTCCCATATATGATGAAATAACCAAATTCATTGCAATTTTACATAATTATTACATTATTTTACAGAATTATTATTCTTGAATTGTTGAATTATCCAGTCTTTCACAGAGAGGTGAACCTCCCCGTCCTTCCTTCTAAGAGACTGCCTCCCTGGGACACCCTTTTTTCATACCCAGTCATGTTACTGATTAACACTAACCTAAATTAACCCCCCACTAACCTAAATAGCTGTGAGAGGTTCCACCAGGTGTTTTTATTTTAGCATTGCACAACTTTTTAAATTATTTTGCTTCCCCTATCCCAACTTTTTTTGAATATACGGTATTCATATATTTTCATACATCAATAAAAATTATCAGCTTTAACACTATATGTTGTCTTTGTTATATAATTAGTGAAATATGGGTTTATAAGATTTGCAAATCACCGCATTCTGATTTCATTCACAGCTTAGACAGTATCCCTTTTTGGGGGGGTTATAGTGTAGATGTCACTTTTCACTAGTCTCCACTTATATTCAAAACATTAGTTAGTTTAACACTCTTTGTGACTGAAGCTCAAGCGTTCCTGTCAATAATTAAAAATTCCTGTCAAAGTCACTTGCACCTTTTCCTCCTACTGTCTTGATAACTTTACTACAGATGTAGCCTGTCAGCCAAGACATGCTTGATGTCTTAATAATGCTTCTTTAGTTTTGCACTGGAGTCACAAGTCTGTAAAAGGTTACACACCTGAAACAGTAGCAGCTGCTGTCTTAAACCCGTATTTTTTTTTAAAGAGGGAAATTGTGTACATTTGAAAACATCGTTTGAAAGCCGTCAGCCCTGGAGATATGCAGTGTGTGAGCTGATTTCGGTTTCATTATCAGTTTGAGTCACTTGAGGGGCTTGGTGGCAGATTGATTTATTTCTAGATCAGGTCTGGTGAGTAGTTGTCTGTGGGGAGAAAAGAAGTGGCCTAATGTTCTAACACTGTATTAATGGATCATTAGTTTGTTGCTTGTTCATTATTCTTTCCAACGCCATTATTCAGTGGGAATGAGATGAGAAAGAACGTGCAAGAAAATGCAAAGTTATCACATCAAAATATCAGATAATGATTTTCACGCTCCAGGAGCCCACAGCCAGTCTGTGTTCTATTGCTGCTCCCAGCAAATGTGATCCAGGTAAGAAGTGCGGGATTGCACAACACAGGTGTTCTGAAAACTGAAATAGAGATGTGAAAAAACGTTTGTGCTCAGGAGCAGCCTGATACACTCTCTAACATTCTGCAATAGAGGGTTATAAGTCCAACACTGCACTGACACAACACACACACACCTGATCTTACAGTTATCTTACACTAAAAACTCCATCATAATTTTATGTGGAGAATAAGTGCCATACAAATTCAGCCACAAACTGTTTCAGAATATTAAAAAAAATACATTTTTGGACTTTTTTTGTAACAGCAGTGATGTACATATATCCATGGGAAAAGAGATAGTTAAAGCTAGGCCTCCATTTTGGGCCATAATCATCAAAACATGGTCAAAAATGAGGTACAAAACACACCACTATGATAATTGGTCTAATACGTGCACCCCTATGGGATTCTAGTATTATGTTACTTTTTTTTTTTGGTTGATGGATTCACGACGTTCTGCCCAATTTTGTCGTCTCTAATTCCACCCACAAGCTAGGACTCCCTCTATCACATGACACCACCAACACTGCAAGGGATAAGGACAGAGCTTACTCTAAGTCATGTGAAGCCATTGCATCTTTTCGAACTGCCAATAACACGATGCCATTGGACAGCTTGGAGCCGAACGCTGACTGTCAATTCTGTTACGTCAGCTAACAGACACCAGTGCGACTAGCATCTCGCTGAGTGAGTGATGGGGGGGAGTGGAGGGGCCAAGCTACCCACCCAGAGAGAGCAAAGCCATTTGTGCTTTCTTGGCCTCCCGGCCACAGATGACTGCAGTACCATACTGGGGATCAACCTCGCCCGCTGAAGTACAGAGAAGGGAGGAGTTCAAATACTTGGGGGCAACTGTCCAGAGTAATGGGAAGTGTGAAAGAGAGGTGAAGAAGAGAGTGCAGGCAGGGTGAAATGGTTGGAAAAAAGTGGCAGGAGTGATTTGTGCAGTGGAGTGGGTGGAGAAGAGTGGCAGGAGTGATTTGTGTGGTGGAGTGGGTGGAGAAGAGTGGCAGGAG
>JBBPCZ010000040.1:14992024-15011944 GCA_037974445.1 Brycinus macrolepidotus | reverse complement strand
TGGAGTGGGTGGAGAAGAGTGGCAGGAGTGATTTGTGTGGTGGAGTGGGTGGAGAAGAGTGGCAGGAGTGATTTGTGCAGTGGAGTGGGAGGAGAAGAGTGGCAGGAGTGATTTGTGCAGTGGAGTGGGTGGAGAAGAGTGGCAGGAGTGGTTTGTGCAGTGGAGTGGGTGGAGAAGAGTGGCAGGAGTGGTTTGTGCAGTGGAGTGGGTGGAGAGGAGTGGCAGGAGTGATTTGTGACAGGCAGGTACCAGCAAGAGTGAAAGGGAGGGTGTACAAGACGAAAGTGAGACCAGCTATGTTGTCTGGTTTGATGGTTTGGAGACAGTGGAAGCAGAGCTTGAGGTGGCAGAGCTGAAAATGTTGAGATTTGCATTGGGAGTGACGAGGACGGACAGGATCAGGAATGAGTTTATTAGAGGTACAGCTCCATTTGGACCTTTTGGAGGAAAAGTCAGAGAGATAAGATTGTGTTGGTTTGAACATGTGCTGAGGAGAGTGGGAGAGGGATGCTGAGGATGGAGCTGCAGGGAAGAGGAAAAGAGGAAGGCCTAGTAGGAGGTTTATGGATGTGGTGAGGGGGGACATGTAGGCAGTTGGTGTGAGAGGAAGATCCAGAAGACAGAAGGAAATGGAGACGGTTGATCCGCTGTGGCGACCCCTGATCAGGAGCAGCTGAAAGTAGAAGAAGAAGAACCTCGCCCACTGAAAATCAAAACATGTTCTTAATCTAAACATTTGCCTACAGCTTTGATACACAAAAAATGTAAGTTGCCTTGCAAATGTTGTAAATGTAAATAACCAATGAAAGAGCTTGTCTAACTATGTCTACCTAGAAACCACAAAGTAAAAAAGGAGGGCATGAAATACAATACCAGCAGTAGTCAGTAGGTCAATAGCATAGTTGTGACCTGTTATGATGTTCTGCAGGATTACAAAAAAACAATAATGGATCCCTGCAACCTTAATGTGTTTCTTAAAAAGTGTTTAACATTAAAACTGTGAAAGTCTCTTTGACTTGGAAAATCCTTAGTCTCTTCTCAGCTTTGTTAAGCATATAAATACAATGAAAACAGAATAAACAACTTGCCAAGTTAAAAACCACCACTTAAAAAGGTTGCTCATTTTCTGGATTCTTGAATGGAACTATTAGACTCATTTTCACATTTCCTGTACATTCAGCCACAGTAGCCACTGCATTCAGGGGGGATTTCTCCTCTAAAGCACTGCTGGTGGTCCAAGTGGGGGGTGTTTTTATTGTTTGGAAAAATTGTTGCAATGGAATTCTTTTTCTTCTTCTTCTTCTTCTTCTTCTTCTTCTTCTTATTATTATTATTATTATTATTATTATTATTATTATTATTATTATTGTTATTGTTATAATTATAATTATAATTATTATTATTACTATTATTACAAAATACCCCCCCCCCCAGAACTAGGGCCGATCTTATATAGACCTAAAGGAGACCGTGATTCTCCAGAGAGTTTATAGACATTGGTATTGAAAAACATGTTTAAACTGCAGTACTTGAGCAGTTATGAACAGCTCACAAGATCACATGTTTTATAAAGTAATAAACACTGTACTGACATAAGGGCTCTTATACCATAAAAGCACTAAAAGACACATATTCCACTTACAATACCGTTGTAAAGTATCATAGGGGAGCTCTTTGAAATATTTTGATACCCTCCAACAAAAGTATTCATTTTTATACATATTTCAAACATGCTTAACTAACGTTGGTAAAATGTTACTTGAGCAAGAGTGAACATCCTATTTCTACATTGCAACTTGAGTTTAAGTTACGTTACAAAAGTGAACACAGTTGTTACAGATATAAGTTTACATTATTTTGATGAACAACTTCCATTAAAGAAGCAAGTGTGACTGCAGACCAGATCTGAGTTAGCTGTTCATCACTGCAGCAACATGAGTCTTCAGTTTAAAGACTGTCATCTCACTAATACAGACGTAAGCCGATGATAAATACTAGTATTGCGTTTTCATTATTTACGTTCAGTTTACAGGCCTAACGTACAAATTTCTGTTAAATATTAATGGCTTTATTCCCTGCAGTTACAAAGTGTAATTGTTAGCAGGCATCACTATTATAATACGACAAGATCAAGTGTAGTTTTATTTGTGACTTATGAGTTAAAGTGAAAATAAAATAGGCCAGTACAAATCATGTTTTATACAGTTAATTCGTTCATTAACACATTTAAAGGGCAAAACAGAATTTTACTTTTATAAATAAAAGCCTTACTTTTATAAATAAAAGAGCTTGATGTACACAATGTTTGTACACAACGTTTCAAACCATAACATTCATTCCCACAGCCCAAATAACATATGTGTGGAAATTAAGGAAAAAAAAAACAACTAAACATACTGATTTTGTGATATCACAAAATCCAGCCCTCTTATGCTTACAGAACCTACAGCAAGTTAAATCAACCCCTTCACAATCACAAATTTCTGCTCAAACTGATTTTGAATGCAGTGAAACAGATCCGGGGGTATTTCCATTTTATCATGGTTGGAATAAAAATTCCATCTCCAAAGTAACTTTTCAAGAGGAAGAAAAACATTAACTAAAACTGGAAGTTGTGAAACCATTTTATACAAAGTCTTTTTGGACCATTTCTGGTAGTCATCATGAAATTTTGACAATATGTAAAGGGCACCTGGCTTTTCCAAAAATACAACAAAAATGGAGATGTGAGGTTTTGTTCCAAAATTGTATTTGCTTCAAAGGCCCTGTAAGAAAAACAACCTGAATCTAAGGGATAAAAAGGAAGTGTGGAAATGATAATTCAGAAATGGGGAAATAAACATACACTAAGGTCAGAAGTGGGGAAAAAACTAGAAAATGTAGGGCATGGGCCCTTTAATGAACTGGAGCTGTCTAAGGTGCTGAAATTCCCTTCCTTATGCAGCCATAACACAACACCTTCCCTCGTAAGAGAAGTACTGTAAAGTAGTCAGGACTCATTTTTGAGGTTGCAAAATGTTCTGCTACACTCTGACTCTAACCTCGGACACATGCAGTCAGAAAAGCTCTCTGTTGGTCCCTGAGCTCGACTGTCCTCGGCTGCAGCTGCTTCGTGCAGCAGAGGCAGTGGATTGGTAGAAATCCTTCGGCGGGCGTATGGTTTGGGTGCCCACCCCCCACCTCCACACCACCCCACCCCCTCCCTCGCGGTTGTCACAACATCCCCCCCCCCCCCTCCCCTCCAGCCACCACCTACCCAACCCAGGCAACGGCAGGGATGAGCCACATAATCTGGGCTGTTTTCTTCGTGTCCTTGCTGGAGACTGGGAGCGTCCTCGTCCGGGGTCTCTGCAGCAGAGGCTGTGTGTGGAGACGCTGTAGCTGAACGCTGGAAGGGGCTGCCTCGCGCCGGGGGCTGCTGGATCTCGAGGTGCTCTGGATGCTCTGGAGGAGCCATGGGCTTGTTTACGCCTCCCAGGCCCCTCGGAGGCTGAAGATCTGTCAGTGAGGAGAGCAGGACCGTTTCAGGACCGACCGGGTCTGTTCTGCAGACGGAGCGACTCTGATGTGCGCGGGGAAAGCCCCGCGCGAGGACATTTTAAACATCTCGTTTTTGCATCACATTTGGAAAACACTGCGTCTTACTGGCCTCCTCTGATCTCCAGGACCGTTTAAACAGAAGGGAAAACAACATTGCATTTATCAGGGTCCACCATGCCCACCTCCCGCTCCGGCTCGAGCTCGGTGGAGTACTGGGTCGATGGATCTCGACGAGATGTCTCCATGGAAGACTTCTACACCATGGGCCCAGAGCTGGGAAGGTTAGCCCCCCGTCCCTGTGGTCTTTGGCGAGGTGGTCAACAGCCCTGAGTTGGCCCAAAGTCCTGATAATGCTCAGTAACTTTTTTCTGTAATTGATATTTATTGCAGTAGCACAGCCACAGCTGAGTTCATGAGAGATGTGAAGGTCTCTCTCAGGTCTTGTCATGCAATTCAATGTTGTTGTCAACATGGATAAAATTGTATAGGGGAATACTCTAAGGGGGAAACCCCGGATTTTTACACATTTCAGCGTAATTCAGTTATCAAATAGTAATCAGTGTTATTCAGAATGGTTTAATGTGAAATCATTGATTTAAAAAAAGACTCCGATTTATTTATAGCAGTGATAAGAACCGGGAGTCCTGATGTCTACAACTGAAATACAACCAATTTATTTCCTTTTCACAGTGACTAGGGAACCGGCATGTGTCTTCTGAGTTGTTTTATGTTAGTAGGTGTGATATAGCGGTAAATTTTCTTCAGGGACTATTTTGCCCGTGAACACTCTGTGTATACCCCTCTGCTATGAAGGCCTTATTTCAAAACAGTCCAAATCAAAGTATTTATAGCTATTTCATGTTACAGCTTTCTGGGATGTAACGTCTAGAGGTAATAAACACATCCTATGTTGGTTTTCAGCTGCCACCTCTGTGGACAGTTCCAACATATTCCTACATTTCTATAGAATAGCAAGTTTTACATCAAAGCACTCTGAAATAATCTCAAGGAATAAATTATGCAGAAAATCTAAGAAATGGTGGGATTCCCCTTTACAAGCAAAGGCTCCAAAATGGTTGCTAGCTTGATCGTACATTTCTAGGTATAGAACCTTTAGATTATGAGCAGGTTCTTTAAACTTTCAAAGGGTTCAGCTTCAGACACATCTCATTTACAAAGACCATCTTTTTACAGAAGGACCCACTGAGAGGCCCAAAGAGACCTATAGGTGGTTGTTCTAAAGAACCCAGCATTGTTATTTTAAGAATGTAGATCTTGGAGCTAGTTTAGCCACTGTCTTCCAGAAAAAAATGGACAGCATTCCCTGGTGAACCATCAAAACCATCAAGGCATGTCCATGCTCTGTTATGCAAATGCTACATCGCTGAAAATGAGGGCAGGAAGAGGTTGAAGACCGGGAAACAGAGAAACGTGAAGTGGATTAAGAGCATAAGGGGTTAAATGAGGATGGAGAGAAATCAGGTTCAATCTCCTGGATTTATGTGATATATATCACCCTTGACCCCAGAAGGCCTGATACACATGCACCCTTATAATGATGGATTCGGTGCTTTATTCTTGGTCCCTGATGACACTTAAGATTGGTGGGGGCTCTCGGAGGCAGAGGCGCTGAAGTGTTAAAGTTCAATCACGAGGCAGCAGATGGAATGGTGCCTAGCTTCCCTGTGTGTTCAGCCATGTGATCTCATGCAGTCATCCACTGACAATGAAGTGTTAACGATTTCACAGCACTTAAGAAAACCCTCCAGCACCTCCACACACACAGCGTTCACATACAGCGTGACGTGTTAATTTCAGCGTCTTCACTGGAGATGAAAACGAGCGCTTAATGGGTTGGATCTATTCTGTATTTTGGAAACTCAAACAGCTTTTCACTTTTGAGAGTTGGGTGATGTTTAACATACGATTTTGGAATTTGTTGGTAGAGGAGTTGTTAACATAAAGTATTTCTTATCCTACACTCTTAGAAAGAAAGTTTTAGGGATCTTTTACAGGTTCTTCACACTTGCATATGTTATTTATAAAGAATAGTTCCCTAAAGAAGCGTTTGTTGAAAGGTTTTTTGACATACAGTTACAAAAAACCTTCAACTGGTCTAGATCTTTCACATTAAGTGAAGGTTCTACATGAATAGAACTGTTCATTGAAAGTGCTTCTGCTTCTATGGTGTTAAACCTTTTTTGGCCACTTTGTATAGATTGTGTGTTCCACTAATTCCCTAAAAAACTGAACTGTAAATCTACACAGCATCGTCCTTAGGGAATATAATGACTACCAAGAGCTTTGCCATGTTTTAGAGCTCATAAGTAGGCCATCAGTTTGGAGGTGGTGCTGGCTTGGTTACCAAGGAGACAGCTTGAGTGCAGTTGGGCTTGAGGCTGTATTTCAAGGAAAGCTGGATCAAATCAAAACTGTTACTTGGTAGCACAATGATGGTTAATGGCCCTACTAGTATTGTATTATATATATTCAGTGTTGTTTCATAATACAGCATGGTAAATGATCCGTTTTTCAAGCTATTTCCATCCTTTAATGGTTGATGCTGTATTCTGCCTAAATTACACTCCCTAATTTAACTTTGATGGCTAGAGACATTTCTACATTACCATTAGCATAAAACATAAGGGTGAAGAGTTTTATCATTTGACATGTTATATCATCTTGACAAATCTAGACCTTGCATTGGAGAATTACATGATGGATGTCAGTCATGTAGTCGCAGCCAAAAGTGGGGCATACAGTAGAAGAAGGAGCTCATGGCTGATTCCACACACAGTCAGGCTGCATTTCTCATATGCCTTTACACATTTCATTTTCTGCCAGAGGTTCCCCCTGTCTCCAACGCTGTATCAGGCCATCTTATTTAAGCCCCCATCGATTTTTCCTTGTTTGCTTTTTTCTCCAGAGGGGCTACGTCGGTTGTATTTCGCTGCAAGGAGAAGCAAACAGAGAAGCCCTACGCAGCCAAAGTCCTGAAGAAGACTGTAAGTCAGTTTGCCATTTTAGAGGCTATGCAGTGTTTGGTTTGAAAAAAAAAATATTGTTGCACATATTTGCTCACCGATGTCCTATCGTCACAGATCGACAAGAAAATTGTAAGAACGGAAATTGGGGTGCTGCTGCGTCTTTCCCACCCAAACATTGTAAGAGCATGTACATTTTTCTTCTCTATAATAGACACGGAACAGCTGGATTGGCCATAGTTCATATACAGTCACCACCAAAGTCACTTTTAATATGATTCTGATTACTTCACAGTCAAATTGGACAATAGACATGTTTTTTTTTCCAAAATCAACAAAGATACTGACACTGTTTATTTGCTCTTTAACCAAATCTAATGAATGAATACATAGGCTTTTGGGCTGGTCAGACAAACACACAGATGTGCACGCACAACGTTCAAATGCAGTGTGTGTATACTTAGCTAGCTCATGTTACTTATGTCATAAAATAGTAACACAGAACGGCGAACATGAAATTGAAAATGAAAATGACCCAGGTAGTTGCCAGTAGCAGGTTAGCAAATATTAGCCAATTCTGGTCTAGGCTGATTCAGAACATGTACTCCATATTGCCTTAGGCCCCCAGTGCAGACTATTACATGGTCCTGTGTCAGCACTTATCGTCTGCTTCATATAAATCATCATTGGCCATTTCTTTTGTTATAACCAGGTGTTTTTCTCTGGCCCACAGATCCGCCTGAAAGAAATCTTCGAAACGGAAACAGAAATCTCTCTCATTCTGGAGCTGGTGACTGGGGGAGAGCTCTTTGACAGGTATGTCCTTTCACTGGCGATCCAATCAGCTTCCTGGTTTTATTGATAACATTGAAGGCAATAGCATATGACATTTCCAGTAACCCAACTTCCATTTCTGAGGGATAGGAGATTACAAGGCTGACTTCAGATGTGATCTCACATCTAGACAACCTGTAGAAAATGCTCTGGTGTAATATATTAGAAAACAATTCTCTGAATTTAGCTAACCAAATTTGTTGGCTAAATTCAGAGAATTGTTTTCTATTTTAATACACCAGTGCGTTTTCTACGGGTTCTGTAGAAAATGATAAGAGCTTGCATAATGCACTGAAAATGATCAAAATTCAGTGCACAATACTGTATTGTATTATAATATATCAATTAAAGGAACCATTTATGTACCTTTCTTTTAAAGAATATACTGGCAAAAGGCTGTCAATTTATTTGTCATTTACAGACATGACTCCTCAGCTGGCCTATAGCACCATTGGATGGGTTTTTTGTTTGGCGCTGAACGGCACTGTAGTGTTCTTTATTTGAACTCTACTGTTTCCTTCACTATCGGCACAAAAACAGCAACTGCATGACAGATACACTAACAAGCCATTAGGTACACGTACCTCATATCTACACTCAGTGTCCAGTTTATCTGCTCTACTGACCATATAAGTGCACTTTGTAGTTTACAGTTACAGACTGTAGTCCTTCTGTTTCTTTGCATCATTGTGACCCCGTTCACCCCCACAGGACCAAAAGTGAGCAGATATATGTGTGTGTGTGTGTGTGTGTGTGTATGTGTGTGAGTGTGTGTGTGTGTGTGTGTGTATGTATGTGTGAGTGTGTGTGTGTGTGTGTGTGAGAGAGAGAGTGTGTGTGTGTGTGTGTGTGTGTGTGTGTGTGTGTATCAGTTTGTTTACTTTCTGTCTACTCGGTTAGACACAACTGAGCTGTTGGTCTACTTTGCAGGTGTAAAGTAATTGATGATAATTCATCTGATGCTGTACAGTCTGTGTTATTCATCCTCTTGTCCTTCACCAGTGGTCAGTTTCAGGCCACAGGACGCTGCTGGCTGGATATTTTTGGACTATTCTTAGTCTAGAAGTGGCGCTGAGGTTTTTAAAAATTCCAGCAGCTCTGCTGTTTATGACCCACTCTGTGCAGTGTATACACACACACACACACGCACAAACACACACACACACACACACACTCACACACACACACACACAAATTAGCATGCCACTACCATGCCCAAATAATACCTGCTCATTGGTAGTCTTGTTGGGGGACCATTGATGAATGAGGTAAAAGGGACTGACCAATGATGCGAAGAAACAGATGGACTACAGTCTGTATCTGTAAACTAAAGTGGCCCTGTATGGTCAGTGGAGCTTATCAAATGGGCAGTGAGTGTAGATACAAGGCAAGTGTATCTAATGAAGTGACTAATCAGTGTAAATAACAGCCTGGGTAATGAAAATAACATTTATATTCAAAGAATGTAACTATCACACAAGCAATATTCTGCTGAGTCGTCCCTGGTCACATCCACACAACATTCTTTTCAGTCTTTCAGGAATGCAATGATTTAAATGGCTTTAATAGGCATTTTGGAATGATTTTTAACTAATAGTGTAAAAAAAGCATGGTTGCATTGCATTAGTCTGAATGGATCTGAAGATGGCAATTCAACTGCATTGATTTTGGAATTGAAAAGAATGATCAATGAAGTATGAGGTCATTTTTTGGTCAAAATGTAATTCTGAATCCATTTTCAGTTGTAATATAGCAGTGTTATTACAATCTGTGTTCCACTGCTTTGTAAATAGTTCATCCAGTCACAAGTGATCTTTGACATCTTTGACATTTCATTATGAATAAGTTTTAATTAAAATAAATTGTTTTGAGATCACAGAATTACACCCCTGTTTGTAACAGAATCTTTCATCTGCCACGTCTGTTCATCTTCGTAATCTCCACTACTGTTCAAACAGCTTGCCATGTTTTGTTGTTTCAGGATTGTGGAGAGAGGCTACTACAGTGAGCGAGACGCTGCCCACGTCATCAAACAGATCTTAGAGGCAGTGGCGGTAAGGCCTGAGTTCACTCTGCACTTGTAAAGAATCCTGCTTAATTTAATCTAGAGTCCTGTTTTATACACTGCAAAGTGGTCTGACAGTTCAGCTTAAAAAAAAAAACATAGAGGAATTCCACTGATATATCAGAATTTGTGGATAAATCAACTGCTATGGTGTAAACACGGCTAGAATGTTTGGATTTGAAATGGTGCGTTGTAGAGAAATGTACAGATTTCTTCACAGTGTTGGTGAGACACTCAGGATAGGGCAACCCTGGGACCCCTATGCAAAAGTTTCTTTTATTTTGTTGATGTCCAGTGGGGGGTAAAGGCATTTTCTGTTTGTCGAGGGAGAGGAGGTGGCACATTTTGAACAGAAAGATTGTTGCACTTCATTTTCTCATCAAAACACTCACACCTGCTTCAACATGAGTCCTACTTTACGTACTTTGCAGAGTGCTATCTTGCATGGTGAGTGTATAGGGCCGACTGGCTCTGGAAACACTCTTAAAAATGCCAAAAAAGGTTGTTTGAGCAATGTCATACAAGAATCATTTTATTTCCCTAAAGAACAATAATTAGGAATAAGATATGTCCATCTGAAGAACCTCTTAAAGGTATAAAGAACTTTCACAGAATGTAAAAGTTTTCTACCAGTTTAAGGGTCCTTCCAAGAGCCTTTACATTATGCACATCTTATTTCCAAAAAAATGGTTCTTTTAAAAACCATCCATTGAAAGGTTCTTTAGAGGAACACTTCTCCACCATGAATGGATTTTTAAAAAAAAAAACGTTTTATGCCAAAATTTTAAACATATCATAAAACAATGTCTAAAGCAGGTAGTGTAGCCATCACATTCTGTGAGAGCTTTAAAGGTGGCATTCACTCTTCAAACATCTGGTTTCTTTTACTACTGTTGTGAACATTTCTGATTCCATAGGTTTGTCTAGAACATTGGACAGTGTAATTGCCTTTTAATGTGCTAAAGAGCAATCTCACCAGTTTTATTCAAGTTAAATTAATCAGTACAAGCAATTAAGCAATACAAGACCAAATAAATAGACTGGATAAGCAAAAGCAATCATTTATATCACTTCAAACCTCAAAAACACTTCAAATCAACTTCTACCCCAGCACCAGTAAACATATCTAAGAAATAAACAGATTTTCTTCATTTGGTGTTTGCAAGAAATATATAAGAAGAAACAGGACAAAATCAAACAACTGGTCAAATAATTTCAATTAAATGATGTCATAACGGGCTAACATCCAATCAGCTTCTTGTTACTATGCAGTTCCTGTAGTTATTGTACACTGGTTGTTGTTGTTGTTGTTTACTGGTTCTCTGTAATGTTTCTAAATCTTGTTTAGAAAACATTACAGTGTAAATAAGCTGATTATTAGGCATGGACTGTCAGTGAGCACATTAGAATAGAAAGGATGAGGAAAACTATTTCTCTCCAAATCAACCTTTTCACATTTCTCACAGCTAAACTTCTCACACCTTGGAAGACACACAGATGGTGCCAGAACATTTTTTCCCTTGGAATGCCCTGAATTTCACAGCTAATTGCATTTTATAGTCATGTTGAGACTTGTTTAGATGCAAATCACATCACCAGCAACGCTGTCCTATTTTTAGAGCTTTGTTGTGATCAGTATGCAAATTATTAGACAGACCATCCAGTGGAGTGTGATGTGCCGGTTGACGGCAGACTATACAGTCCATTAGTAGGCTGCTGTTTGAGATGCATTTATAATATGGCTGCTTGTCTGAATATACATTAGGTTCACTGTCCACTCACTGAGTCCCACCTACTTTAGAAATTCATTATGTTTTCAGTTACTGACTGTACCCCAGCTATTGTCATTTGTGATTTGTCTAGTGCCCTTCTTCCCCCTTTATCAATGGTCATTTTGTGGCCACAGGGCTGCTTCGGACCAAATATATTATGGGAGGTGAACCATTTTTGCCACAGCGGTGGCACTGACAGGGTAGTGGATTGGTAGTGTGTGTACAAGTGTATCAGGCCCAGTGTTTTTTATGCTTTAGCGTCATTGCTAAATTGAGAATGGTTTATCACTGACAAATACGCAGCATAGAGCAGCTCTGCATTCCGAAACTGACGACATGAACAAACTGTGCAGCAACAGATGGACATCCAAGGCTTCTAATAAAGTGGGCACTGAGTGTGCTTTTTGGCACTTTTATTTGAAGCAGTCTGTTTCAAATGTTGATTACATTTTGGTTGATTTTAGTGACTTGCTGATTGGATCTTCATTTTTGCATGCTTAGTTTGACCTTTGTCTATCCTCTGTAGAAAGTAATGGGGAAAGGTAGAGAGCAGCCATTCCACTTACAGTAACAAATAAAATATTTCCCCCTATTGCTGTTATAAGATTAATTGTTGGCTCAGTATGTGTGAAATGTTGTGACTCTGCGTTGAGCTGCTAGCGAGCAAAGATGGTTGAAGGCATGGGCGCCTGAACCATTATAGCAGATAATGATAATGAAACGAAAGATTTTCAAAATCACTCATTTTGTCCCCCCCACCTTTTCTGTCACGGACTACAGCCGAGACATAGAGCGCTGCGCGCACCCCCCCCCCCACACACACTCAACAGCCAAGACGTAGAGCGCTGCGTCCCCCCCCCACATTAAAAATGCTGCCGGCGCCCATGGTTGAAGGGGGGTGGTGAGCACCTCTGCTGTGAAAATAATTCAGAACTCTCAGCAAAGATGGTCACGCCAACATAAAACTGGACAGGACTACTGCCACTGTTTTGAATTTATAAAGTTTTTAATGTTAATGCTTACACACATATGAAAACTGTTGTAATTTATCCAAGTTGGGATCAAGCAATTGATTCCTAAATACCCAGGTGCACCTGGTCTATGTAGGAAGATAGAATTGCATATTACCTTCTTTCCAATATATATCCAGGTAAGAGTGATCATTAAGTTGTACTAATAAATGTACAAAGTCTCAAGGGTTGGAGTTTTAACAAATAACCAGATCAACGGTTGAACATAGAAAATATTGAAATAGATGCCGAAAAATCAAATAGACGTACAGTTCAGTGTAGATACTCAGAGACAGGGAGCCTTCAGTAACAAATGATTGTTTGTATACTTATGCACACTGTGTTCTTGCCTCAAAAGCCCACACACGCTTCCTCTTTTTTTAAAATAGCACATGTAAGCATTGCATCATGCATGCAGTACACTGATGCTCTCTAAATCCTCGTGGTGCAAGTAAGAGTTAACCTCTCAGTTGAGGGTCACTTCCTGTGACTTGACTTATATATCACACGTCACTCTTTGCACTTGCTGCTCCAGATATAGTTGCATTTCCTGATGATTCTTCTGCTTCAGTAGGTCTGTCAGCTCCCACGTGTCAGGTAGCATCCTCTGCTTCATGTTGTGTGCTTTGCTTCTGCATCTTCTTTTGCTTCTTCAGGCTGTCAGGAGGAATGAAGTCATGGAGTGTCATTCTTTTCATGGCTTGTGCAACAAAATGAAAATCTAGTTCACTGCCTGTTTTTTAAATCTAATTCATGTCTATCATACAAATATATTCCATCAATAGTGAAGTAAAAATACAGTTCAGCACCACTTTAAAACAAGGGTATCCTTATAAAGGGTCCTCATAAATGAGTGGTTTAAAATAAGCGTTAGGTTACACAATCAAATTCATTAATAAGCAATTACCGGACAGCAGTGACCAGGGCCAGGATTTAATGTAATACAGGTATTTTTGGAAACTGTATTCAGAATTCAGAAATGAACTGCATTCAGTCCACATTACGTTTTAAAAAAGCAGTATTCAGAGTACAGTTACTTTTTATCATTTTTGGAGAACATGTACCATTAGGAAAATACTTTAAAAAGTATTTCTTTAAAAAAATATACATCATTAAGATCATTAATGCTTAATGGAAAGAGTTTACTGTATTGCTGGAAGGGTGTAATAAATATGTGTCCTATAAATGTAAAGAACTGTCTCAGCTCTTCACATAAACTGTTCTACTTTACCAGGAAAAAATGAGCAAGCTTGTGAAGAGCTTGTGCCTTCCCATAGAAGGCAGCTTTTATGGGAGGTCCCACTGAGAGGCATGAGATAGCAGTCCTGCTCGGAATGAAGGAAGTGTAGTGGACTGTGATGGGTGGTTCTTAAAAGAAAGTTTTCATGAACCATATTAGCGGAACAGTTAAGAAAATTAAGAAAATTACCTATTAACAGTGAGGAGCTGTGTGAATGTAGTTTAATGTATGTTGAAAACATATAGCATATATACATGCACGCACATGGTAACATAAATACAAATGCCATATATTTTTTTATGTATTTTTATAGATTATATTGTATATTTATATCTTGAACTGATAAACAATTTTTACAACGTATTTGCTAATTTATGTAAGCTGAACATTAGAACTACAGTGTCCTAACTGTCTGCTTCACTGTAGTCTTGATGCAGTGTTTAACTAGTCCAGGATTGGAAGCATTTATTACTGTTTTACTGTGTAATCCCCATCAGGCTCTTTAAAAAGTTGTACATGGCCCAAGGAAAATAATGCTTAGTAGGGCGAGTTGATACTGGGCTCAAATTAATTCAGAAGGCCTAAAGGAAAAGGTCATATTCTCAATGGCTAAGTAGTTTACATGTAGGCTGTGTTTCAGATGGCATCCTGAGGGAACTCCTAAAGCTCTTTTTAAAATGACATCACACAGCAGAGTTTGAATATTTGGATGTTTCCTGGTTTCATGTGAAGGAAAAAAACCCCAGTGGTTCTGAAGCATTTTCAAACAGAGGATTAGCGTTACACAATTCGCCCGGACGAGGCCAGTAGCTTTGTGCAGAGCTGGACTGAGAGTGGGGGGCTCGCTAGTGTAAAACACAGTGAATGTGGGGCAGAGTCTTGTTGTCGCTCAGAAGCGAGTGGCAGGCTGAGCGGATATGCGTGGAAAACTGCAATGTGAAATAATCCTCTCAGAGAGAGAAAAAAAAAACAAAAAAAGCTGCTGCAGTTTTCCCCTTCCATTTTAATCTCCTGACCAGGAGGAATCTGTGCTGTTATGTAAGAGCTTGGGAATGGAGTGCATGGCTATGACAGTGAAGGAGCACTGTGGTGGCCATATGCGTGGCTTTGTGTATAAAGCGTTGCTCAAAGCTGCGTGTGTGTGAGAGTGGGGGTGTACTAATATGTGTGCTGGATGCATTTAATACATTTTTTTTCCAATTTAATCTCTGCTGTGGCCATACATGCTTTGAGAGCATTGTATCAGATTTCCTGAATTATGGAATTGCTTTGGCTAAATTGAAACATCATGTTTTAACAAAATAGTAAGCTGTGAAGAATGGGTTGATTTTTTTTTTACTGATTACACCATTAGGGCCTTCTGGGCCTCCACTGTCTGTCATTATTAATTCATTTTATTCAGTAGAATCATGTTTGTAATTATACTCCGCAAGTGCAGTACTGATTTTACTTCATTATTAAGTGTTGGTTGGAAACAATAGGATAAACATTTTAAAACACCCAGTAAAAATTGATCCAATCAGAATTTAGTATTGAAGTGGATGCAGCTAAGTGAGTTTTTCCATTGGTTAGACCATCATGCACTGGATTGAAGTCCCAGTCCCTAATCTCAATTAGGCAATCACAGTGGAATCAACCAATCACATTTTAATTTAGTGTGGGTGGAACCAGTTTCGTTAGAGGAGCGTCAGTCTCAGTCTTCTGCAAGTCATGGACTCCCCACAGACTGAATGTAAATGGTACATTAAACTGGGCTAAAGTAATAAATAGTGGCAGCTCTTGGCCAGGACCAAACAAGTCAATGTAGAAATGCCACATACAAGATATACATATGTTTATTGCACACTTCCAATGAAACGTGGGATGTCTTTTTCAGGCTTCAGGAGTCAGTGTTTGATATGGAAAGGACAAAAAATGTTTATGTTCAATCCCATTACCTTAGTGCTAACATACTGTTAAGACTCCCAAAGTGATGCTGGCAGGAGTTAGCATTATGGTTTGTTTTGTTTCTCATTTTTTTGACGAGCACAGTTCAAAATACATGAAAAATGAACTTTTCCTTCTAATTAATTCAAACTGTATTTAAAAAGCTGAAAAAGAACATCAGTCCAATCAAAACAAGCTATACTACATTCGTATGGCATTCTTTTGGTTCCCTACAGAAACTTACAAAGGATGGTTCTTTTGAAGATCAGACATGTTTGTGTGAAGAACCATTTTAAGATCTTACAAACCTCCACATAATGTGAATCCCCTAAATCACCATAGAACCTGTACATTATATGAAGGTTCTTTAAATCTTTAAATGGCTCTTCATTTTCCAAGTCTCTTTTTCTATAATTGTTTCAAACATGGAACCAAAAGTGGTTCTTCTATGGCACTGTGGCACCATTTTTAAGAGTTTAGCACAGAGTTCATGGATTTATTAACTTCATTAACACAAACTTAAATGTCATTATTTGAAGACTTATAATTATTGAATAAATGACACATCCAGTGATGTAGACTGATTCAGTACACATTCTTCAAGAACACTAAGTGTGCCACTGACTCATTTTTAACCTTCTCACTTAGGCTGCTGTGAAATCTTGATGATTCCCTGACATGAAATGAATGCTTGTCACTGGATATTTATTACCAGAACTTCCCGTCGTAGCTGTGTGAACTATCATATATTACTAATAACTGATAAATTTAGGTTACTGGTTTTTTAGCTAATTAAATGTTCTAGTGTCTAGCACACAATGCAAGCATCCTTTCTTCTCTTGGCATGATGCACATCAGTATTTTTGGGTTGTGTTACAGAAACAACATCTGTCCTGTGCCTCCACAACCCAACTTAATTAACACAGCTTGACACTGCATGAGTCATACCTGCACTTTACCTCAAAGCTCAAAGACGCCCCTGTGCCGTTAATGGATGAAGACAATGATTTATGAGCAGCCAGAACAGAAAAACTCGAGAAGGACGAAATGGTTCTAGAGGGTCAGGAAATCCCCATTAATTGTTCCTTCACAAGAAGTCATAGTTATTTGTGTTACATATGAACCTATTTCACCTACCCCCCTGGCCATTACCACAACCATTATAGGGTCCCATATCCTATATATTTCATGGATTTTATTTTTTCTACGGAAATATGATTTATGACATTTATGTACTAAGAAAGTTTGAATTTTGTACTCTTTATCTCTTAGAAGCAGGTCGTTTTGTGGTTACTGTGCTTTTTAAATGACCTAATTGTTTGAAATGAACTATCCAGGCTACAAATCTGAAATCTGAATAGGTAGGTGTATGTAAATGCACTGGCTTTTGTGACATCACAAAAATTATTTTTACAGATGGACTACATGGACTGTGGAGTAAACAGCATGTTTTGAAACTGTTTACATACTACATCAAACTCTTTTAGTGTTGAAAAATGTTGTTTCCATGATTTGAGTTTGTATTGTTGGCCAGTAGACGGTAGTATTTAATATCACAGAATTATGCAGAGCAGATTTGTGAAACAAATTTAGGGGAAAAAAACAATCCAGCCTAACCCAGATAATGTTACTAAAGTTAAAGACTAGCTTCAAAGTGCCAGTCTCAGACAAAAACACAGAAAGCAGTGACCACTACTATTACAGATTCATGAATCTCATTTTAAAAGCACCTTCTCCCTCATCCACTTATCCAGTCTTATCCCTTTCATTGCCACTTTTTTCACATAACATTTTTATGAGTCTTTTTCTGATTATAAAATTATCCACTGAGTAATAATTCTGCACGTAACACAACCACAAAGAAACTAGTGAAAGTGAAACAAGGCAAGCCAAACAGCTATTTTTTGGCAATAGAGGGGAGCCAGCAACCGGAAGGACAGTGGCTTAAATCTCAGGACTCAGGACCCCTTGGTTGTGCCCTTGGGCAAGGTACCAACCTCCATACTTACAGAGCCAAGCGTCTCCCATATTAGAAATAGCAAAAAAAAACAAAAAGATGAATACTCCTCGCTCGGTTAATAAAGTATAAGCTAATAGAGTCATATTACAAGGTCAAAAGACCAGAGTATGATTTTAAAAAATATATTTAACTACATTTCATTTTTGTTGTCATTTATTTGATAAATTAGGTTGTCAAACTCTGATCCCAGAGGGCTGGTGTTAAGCATGGTTTGCTGATTTTTCTGCTCAAACAAAATACATTAAGTTGGGTCAGGTGCTTTTGAGCACAAAAATCACAAAACTGTGTTGATTTTCCAGGATGGGAAATCAATATGTTTTAAATAGTGCTTTGGAAATTAAATGCCAATTTAATATAAATGTCTTGAGACACGCAGCCTGATAAACTAGGAATTGGATTCTCTTTAGTATATAGACGAGTTTGAACCATTTTATTTTACCTCATTACAAAAGCATAGCAAAATAAAAGACTTGGCGTGTTCCAGGTTTTCTGAGATATACAACTGTTAAAAATTTCTCTATTAAGTCTTATAGCTCTAAAGTAGGAGACGGGTTAGATCTAAAGAGTAGCTGCAACACTGGCATCCTTGTGCAATTCTTACTCATTTGCAGTTCCTGTTGGTTGTTCATGAACTGAAGAAGCCTTCATTAAGTCAGTACTTCCAAAAACTGAAGCATCAGCTGTCATGGCCTAGAAAGTAAGAGGCGACGAAGGTGGTCCGGCTCAGTCGGGGGAACAGCAAATATTGTGACTGTCACAGGGGCTGTGTGTGACATGTAAAGGTGTGGAGTGGGCCGCCGAGCTTTAGGGGGCTCAGTGTGTGATGGCACCACCGCTGCGCTAATGAGCTGGCAGCATTCAGCTCACACTTAATCCGGACATCAGAGGGCCGGAGCTACTTGCTGGATTACACTCACAGATTCACTCACACGCGAGCACACACACACTGTCGGCGGGCGGCGTAATAAGCATTAAGACACAGTTGAATAAACTAATGAGTGAAATCGAAACAACAAATCACCTATTAGCGCGGCTCTGCCAAATGAGACAAAAACGCTTGGATGTGGAGTGCTTCGGCAGGGCCTGAGCTGAGAGGAAGAAAGCCCATCTGTTGCTGCTCTTTCAGGCCATGGCAGGCATTTGCAATTTCAATTAATCTGGCCAGCCCATGGCCTGATTGAGTTAAATCCCATAGGTTCCAGTACAATTCTCCCTGCTCTCTCTGTGCTCGCAGTCTATTCAAGGAGGTAGACTTCCTGCAGTAATGAAGGATTAATGCACAACAGTACTCATTAGGCTGCCTCTGATCCCACACATTTGCTATTCGCTGTATTGCTCACTGCAGTGCTGCAACTTGCTGTCATGAAAAATTGGCAGGAATCATAATGCGCAAGCTGTGCAATTATACAACAATTGTGTTCAGACTTCACTGGTTGTGGCACTCAAGTGTGCCCCAAAAATAACAAACAAAACCAAACTAATAGGTTAATTTGCAAATAAAATGCCAATAATACATTTTAGCTGTAAACATATCCATTCCACACTGCTCATGGAAGTTGACTTTTGAATGTACAGTTCCCCAGGCAGCAGACAAGTGATGTCCCAGTTCTGGCCTACACTTACTTTCATCTGGCCTACATACCACCGTGTCATGGCAGTGATAACTTCATCTGAATCTGGGTGCCAGCCCAAACTTGACTTGAATAAACCCATTTTGACCCAAAATAAACTTGTCGTTGCCATGACTGACCTATAAAGAGATGTGACCAATATGGCAAAAAGATATCATGAAGTACACAGTATGTTCTGATGTAAATATATATTTTTTCTGGCATCTCAGAATGTGGAACAAACAGAAAAAGAACCAGTGGTACCACATAAAACAACACAAACATACGAGTACAGACGTTTTTTGGGTTTTTTTTCCCCAAAACTTCACACACAGCACTGCACTAAATTCAGTTAAGCGATCATAATTATACTCTCTTTGTAATGAAACATGCAGTTGGTCAGTGTTCTATAAGTACATACCATATCATGATATCAGAATCAGAATCAGAAAACTCTATTGATGCTGGAGGAAATTGCTTATGTAATGACTGCAAAGACACACAGGGACACAGAGACAAGAACTATATAAAATATAAAGTCTAAATAAAATACAAATATAAATAAATATAAATATAAATAAAAAAAATCTGTAGAAAAAAAAATCAATATGAAATACACTATGCTATATACAGAAATGCTGAGTATAAATACTATATGTAAGTAACACAGCTGAGTGAAATCTACCGACACAAATGGTAGTTTGGAGTAAATTATTGCACTTAGTAGAGAATCCAGTAGTGATATTAAGTAATAAAAAAGTAATATTGACGTAAGTAGTGATATTGCACCTGAAGACTACTGGTAAGACAACTCAGGGTTGCCAACTCTCACGCATCCGGCTTGACAGTCACGCATTCAGCCTCAATCTCACGCTCTCACGCGCAAGAAAGAAATCTCACGCCAAATCTGACATTCTTC
>JBBPCZ010000040.1:14966275-14977392 GCA_037974445.1 Brycinus macrolepidotus | reverse complement strand
CCCCCCTTCAGTTGCTAAGGTCATGATGACTGAATGTTCTTGGTATTAGACACAGACCGGTATTAGTCTCTGATCTCTGTACATCTTCACTGAGCTGCCCATGTTTTCCTCAAGTAACCCTTTTGAAGTGATTTGAGTTTAAAGGACCAAAGACATTGGAGATTATGCCTTATTATGTTGACTTATAATTTCCCCCCTCTCGATTAATACTGTTTTGCTCTACGATTACGTTGTCTTTTTGGTGTTATTTTGCAGTTGTTATTAAAGTGTTTTTGCATTTAAAACGTTCCAATTTATGATTTTCTTTTCTGCTTACAGATGTCAACATCTGAAAAGCAGTAGGTTTTATTTGTTTTTTGATGACTTTTGTATCAGCTACCCAACATAGTGTTTAATTATTCTCTCTTCCATGAGGTGGAATTTGTCCCATTGTCTCATTCAGAATGTTTTGGAAAACACTGCTTTCCCCCCTGGGGTTTGGTAATGGGGACACAAGTGTTCTTGCTTTTTTTTTTTTTCTTTTTTTCTTTTTTTAATTTTAGCATTAAAAATTTTGTGCATTTAGTAGTCGAAATGCAACTCTGTAAATAACGTTTTGCCGTTGTTAGAGTGAAATTCAGGATAGCTTAATACAGTTACTCGTATAAATACATAGATTAAGTATTTTATCTAACTTGCATTGTTCTGCAAGTCACTTTGTTGAGGTTTATGCTGATAAGGGACAGCTATGTCTGTCTACTGTTTAATCCTTTTTCCCCTTATATGCATGTTCATTTAATGCTCTATGTCAGTAGCTTTGACATCATGCACCTCCTAGATTTGTCATGTGATGTCTGCTTCATCAAGAGGTATGCCCTAAGCTCTTGTAGGGGTCTTTTATGTATTTACAATAAATGCCATTGTTTTGTTGTAAAATGTCCTGATTACTGAGCTGCTTTCACCCTCCTTACTTGTGTAAAGTACTTTAAAAGTGTATGTGATTGATTTGGCTTGGAAGCAATATGACTTCATTTGTAGGCAGCTTGAGAAATTAGATGCCAGAGTGGTTGAAAATCCTGTAAGTACATTTAAAATCTTGCTTTTCTCCAATTTTTGGTTTTTAACAGCATTTTTGACACAAATGAAACCCTAGGAAAATAAAGGTATCTTGACAGTGCTTCTTTTACCATACATTTCTTAGCTTTTTTTTAAGTTAATTGAAACATAGCACTGCTTACAGTAGTGGTTAAGATTTGTCTTTGACCTTGTCACTTAACCCAGCTAGCTGAATTAGCGTATGTTTGGGCCGTCATTGCAGATGAATGGCTAAAGTGCCATTAATGTCCTTGACACTGTTGATCCTGAGCTTAAGAACTTAAGGCCAAGCAAGTCCATCTAATTAGTCCTAAGCTCTTGTTGCTTGCTTTCCTCGTAACTAAATCTACCGTTAACGCTGTGGCCACCTGCTTGCTTCCTGTGTGCTCTCAGGACAGGTTTTCTCAATCAACTGATTCATCTCCAGTGTATTTTATTACAAAAAAATTCAGTGTTGAAACAATAAACCAAATGTATAAAAATATCCCACACTTTATCTCATTTTGACAGTATGCTTTGGTAAAATACTGAATAGTTTGCCTTACAATATGAGTTAGTCACCAGCTGTTAGTGTTTTTAATCATTTTAAGGCAGTGCATTTATAGTCTTCTGCTTGATGATGAACAGCAGTCTCTTAAACGTGTCAAAGTACATGCCAGCATGCAGTGTCCCTTGTTCTTTTTTTGCAAAAATGCATATGAATCTGGAAATAACTCGAACAATTGTTCTGCACTATCGAATAACTGCCAGCAGTCTATCAGAAGAGGGGAAAGAAAGTGGAATGGAGATTCAGTACTGTATCATTGGCACGAAAGTAGAGACGTGTCTCCAGAAGAGTAAAGGTGGTGATAGTTGTAAGGCTCCTGGTGGTGAGGTCATACTTGACAGATGTTGTAGTAGACTGTGGGTCGCTCGATAACCGTATCTCCAACCACCTCGAATATGCTGTCTTTTCCAGCTAGTAGTGGCACCTCTGTCAAAGGCACATTCTCCATGTTTTGGGTGGTGTGCGTGTTCTGTGATGGCCCACTAGCTTTCGCCTGAGAAAATGGCAAATGTTGGAAAAATTAGAGTTATTCAGTGAATTAAAATCAATTTAGGAGCAACACGCAGCTTAAATCTGTAGTACTGTTTAAGTTTCCAAACACTGACTTCAGATGAGTTAACTGGATGTAGGTCTTCACCTTTTGGGACCAAACCTCGTATTTTCATAAAAAGGAAGAGGAAAAACGTTCTTCACTTCCAGTGTAAGTTAATGTAAATGATGTTGTTTAGTGATTTTGAACCGTTTCTACTGGTCCATTCATCATGAAATGCTGAAACAGTGTGAACAACAACTATTTTCAAATGACTGGGGAAAAAAAAAAAAAAACAACAGATTTGGAGACATTAGGCATTGTTCCAACAGCAGTGATTTGTTAATCATTATCACAGTGCCAGCCTTTGTGTTACTGACGTGGCAGAAGACTGCAAGATGTAAATGTACCATGGGCATCTTGACCAATGTAGTAATATAACCAAAAATTACATTATAGTGCAATAATAATCATTATAGCAGTATTTTGTACATATCGTTCAGCTCTGACAGTGATGTAATTTACTGTTGTCTGATAATTACACTGGACACTAAAGACTTACCCTTGTGTCAGGTGGAAAGTCTTTCTGACACAAATGAGCGATGATTCCGGCTGCCAGGGCATCTCCTAGTACATTAATCATTGTTCGGAATCGATCCCTTTGAAAGAGAAAGCAGAGACTTGACTGCCTTTTCTGAGCTCCTTATTCACACTGCTTATATTTGGTTTCTCACGGGATAATCTGTGGGGCCACTGGATTATCTATGGATAATCAAAAGCTACTAGCAGGGAATTATTGTCAACTTACAGAATCCAGTCGATGGCCACAATTAGCGTGATGTCATCTGGGGGCAAGCCCACAGAGGTCAGTACTATCACCATGGTTACGAGGCCTGCCTGAGGGATCCCCGCAGCACCGATGCTGGCGGCCGTCGCCGTTATGCTGTTGAGAGCCAGGAGAGTGAAGAGTATGTTCAGTGTGCAGGGCAGGTGAAATCATAGCAAGGTTTTTACAGTCACTTCAACATTGCTGAAAACAGCACTTGCAAGGGAGCTGTCCTATTTTCATAGATTACTTGATATCTATGGACCTGTCTCAAGCAAAAGAACCCATCGAATACTACACTGCTAGCCAAAATGGTTCTACATGCTGAAGGTTATTTGACTTGTAACAATAGCAGAACCCTTTTTGGTACTGTGTATAAGGTTCTCATCTTAAAGAAGAGCCATTCGACCAGGCAGAGAACCATTTATGTCCTTAAAACCTTACAGAACCACTTTTAGGGTGTGATGACACTCTGTGCTCAGATGTGTTTTTACCCAGTTTTCTCCAGTTCTGCTAGTCTGCTACTAAGCTTGGAAGGTGAAGGCTAGCAGGTGCTTCCTCTAAACTGATGCATCTTTTCAAACTCCTCCTGGCGTGACATCATTGGACAACTCAACACACATGCAGGAAAACACTTACTTCAGGGGGAAGTTCCGTTCATACAGACCCCACATCAGTCTAAGTGATGGGGGGAGAGGGAGGGCCAGCCTACCCACCCAGAAAGAGCAGGCCTAGTTGTGCTCCCTCTGACTCCTGGCCATTGATTTTTTTTATTTATTTATTTTACATACTATATTGATCCCAGAGGAAATTACTTGAGTCCTCTGCATTTAACCTGTTCACCAAGTAAAGCAGTGGGCTGCCAACAGTGGCGCCCGGGGGAGCAGTGCGTGGGGAGCAGTGTGTGTACGGTACCTTGCTCAAGGGTTCCTCAGTGGTGCCTCTGGCAGTCCTGGGATTCGAATCCACGACCTTACGATTGCAGGGGCAGATCCCTAACCACCAGGCCACCAGCTGACTGTCTAGTGGTTAAGGTGTTCGCCCTGCGATCAGGAAGTCGTGGGTTCGATTCCCAAGACCGCTAGGCACCTCTGAGGTACTTGAGCAAGGTACCGTCCCCACACTCTGCTCCCCGGGCGCCGTGTTCCTGGCTGCCCGCTGCTTCACTTGGTGAATGGGTTAAATGTAGAGGAAGAATTTCGTGCTGCTCACACTGTGTGCTGTGGTGTGTTCACGTATGACCGAATGATCACTATCACTATCATATCACTATCAATAGAGTGAAATCTCCTGATGGGCCAATACTTAGACACACATCACCACAGCTATGGAGCAACATTCACCTTATTGTGACCAGCTGCCCAAAGTCCAGCTCATACTCGTTGACCTGAGCAATGAAGATGGCAGCTACTGCTTCATACAGGGCTGTGCCATCCATGTTGATAGTGGCACCCACAGGCAAGACGAACCGGGCTATCTGCCTGTCCACATGACAGTTCTCCAGCAAGCACTTCATTGTGATGGGCAGCGTAGCAGAGCTGTCATAAACGAGAAAAAAACAACCATATTCATGTTTCAGTAAAGGCTGCATCAGACAAATGAACACAAACAGCTTTAAGACATTTCCTTCTCTAAGCTCAAAATGATTCAACGTGATTGCAATCTCAAATTTCACCACTACTTAAATTGGGTAGTTTGCTACAAAATTTTTATCTAGAATTTTATTCTTGAAATTGCCAGGTAATTTCACTAAAAACACTTGCTATTCACTTTTTGTAATTGATTTTAACATTTGGAGACTGATACAGTTGGAATGTCACCTTCAGATCGAAGAACTGATGCAACAGCTTCAGTTTGATGTTTTAAAAAAGGGTTTGAATATGAGCGAGGCTAGTTTTACTCTCTTGTTCTTAACCATGAAAAGGTTCCTCTAACCTGGATGATGTGGCCAAGGCGATGACCATAGCCTGCAGAAGGCCTCGAATGTACGTGAAGGGGTTCTTCCGCGTCAAGAGGAAATAGAAGAATGGAAGCAGGATGAGGCCATGGACAAACAGTCCACACAGAACTGTGACAGCGTACCAGCCCAGCTTCCTGCCCAGGGTGGACGGGTCCTCCATGTCCAGGATCTTCCCAGCCACCAGGAAGATGATCCCAAATGGGAAATACCTGCCAAAAAAACCTTATGATTTAGGTGACATGTAGTTTAGCATCACATTTACCCTGCAACCTGAGCAGCCTGGTGTTAAAACATTGTTCTGAAGAACTGATTTTGATTTGAACATTCAATGGATGGATCTCTGACCTCACACTGAATCTTTAGGAGGCCATTCAGGAATCCCGAAATTTCAGATGTCACCACAATTTAAATTGGATTCTAGTATTATTTTGGTCAGAATTAATAACAAAAATGTGACTGGAGAAACAACGGTACTGCAGAAAAAACACAAAGCTTTTTCATGTTTTAAAAATAGCTTTTAATCTGGCAAAAACTGAACTTAAACTTGACTATGTTAATATTGAGCTTAATTTTGTATATTATTATAATCAGTTACAATCAGAATATCATTCCCACACATGATATTTAAATACTGAAAAAAATCATTCTGAAGCACACAAAACTCCCTTTTACTTTCAGAACTTCATTCTAAAACCTCCCAGATGACCTCTCTATCAATGGGATCTATCACTGTCTCCCTGTTATGATGAATATTACAGCACTTGTTGTTGTTCCTATATGACCTCCGCTTTAATGAGAAGGTTTTGCATTAACACAGGTGCTCCAAAAAAGCAGTTACAATCAAACGAGCAGTTATAGTGTTGGAAATGTACTGTTCTTCATATTTCATCAGTGAAACTGTGAAGGTTGAGGAGTATCTAATGATGTTTTCTCTAAGAGGTGATGACATCACTGCTGGAGGCCATCCTGAGGCAGCAGGGAGTGCGTAAGAGCACTTAAGTGCAGGTGACTTATAATCTGCTGCACGCGCCAGCACGGTCTAAACACACCTGCCCTGGTCACAGTTCACGTGCCGCCTGCGTGCTGGAGAGTTTTTAACCAGCAACAGTGACGCATGAGCAGCGGCTTTCAATGTTCTCAATGGATCACTGTTTGGTTGGCGGAACGTTCTTTGCATGCAAAGAACTTTCCAGTATTAACTGTGTGTAAAAGCTCGTTTGAGCACAACTTTGTCATATATATATATTAAAATACACATCCTTTCCAACAGAAAATATATAAAAAATAAAATGATAGAATGTGTAGATAAAAATGACATCATCCACAGACCAAAACAGTTCTAATTATTGTACATCTGTATTCAAAAGTTTAGAAACTCTGTTTTTTTAATTATTTAAAACCTATACAGGTTTTGAATCATGAGCTGGACACTAGGAGGAATTAAAAAAAAAAAAAACAAGACTTTTCAGAAGTCCAGCAAAATGAACAGAGCCTTAAATGCTGTATAACACTGAGAATGGAGTTAATAAAATTAATCATATCATTAATCATATTTTAAAAGTGGAGATCAAATCACACGGTAGATAAAGTGAACGTTAATAGATGTAAAAAATGACGAATTTGTGTTCAAATACTACTGAACTACTGAAATCCCAATTGTTGTTAATAATAATAATAATAATAATAATAATAATAAAAATTGCCATGTACTGTCTCTTAAAAAATATTGTGCAATATTGTTCAATATGCCAACTACCAACCCAACAGAACATTGTTATACTACTTAAACCTAAGAAATGTTTTCCAAAACATTTCATTGCTTTGCTAGATGTACTCTTTACTCTAACATATGATATTGGAAAGCCTGCACATATTTTGTTGGTAACAGCCCTTAATTGTCTAATTATAATTTAATCTATTATCATATATAATTATAATTAAGCCTGATTCAGTTCATTAAGTCTTCAGGAGCATCTGTGCAGGAGAATCAGGTGGATATTTTTAAAGCTGTAATAAAACTCTGCAGGACAATAACCATGAGCTATATTTTACACTCCATTCTGCCCTGAAGGTATAAAAATGTCTTTATTTTAACATTAATGTTGCTTCCAAACATTTGGCCTGTAGTCTAAATGCAATCCAGTGTAGGAACAGAAAATAATTTCATACATCTTACCATACTGCTGCATTGATGATCTTCATGACGCACTCGTTGATGCACTGGCAAACACTGACTAATGGTGTACCTCGCTCGCCCATTCTGCCCAATAGTAGACCTGAAAGTGCATATGGCATAAACACTTCAGTGATACAAAGTGTTCCACATCGCTTGTTTTTATAAGGTTAGTTTAACATATACAACCTGATACTTTCCAAATATATAAATGTCCAAAAGTATCTAGACAGCCCTTCTGGATTCAGACAGGTGTTCAGTTGTGCACACACAGAATGCTCTAGAGCAGCCGCACATGAGTCTGAGGTCACTATGCCTGGTGTCTAGTCTCAGCTTGAACGGCATAAACACTCCCAGCACTGGGCTGTGGAGCAGTGGAACTGCATTTTCACGATTAAGAGGCTGCATGCAATCAAATCCTCACAGCAATGTTCCAACATGTAGTGTAAAGCTTTCTCAGAAGAGCAGAGGCAGAGACAAACTTTTGGACGTATGGTGTATCACAATATTACAGTATTTGTTGTTATTTAAGCTGATGTTTACTTCTTACATCTTCAGCATGAATAAGTGGGGTTAAAATGCTGTAGACTGAACAGAAGCATATAAGTAAAGATGTTTTTTATGACCACAAAAGCAATGGATTGCAAACGCCGGGAAGTGAAAGGTATTGTTTAATTTTAAAACTGTTTACATGTAAAAAAGGAACTAAAATCAGTTTTCCATGCTACAGGCTGTTTAAAATGAAACAAAAGGGAAGCTTACACAGTGTTGTAAATGCTAGTAGCAGGCTTTTAGAAAAGAAATATACAGTTGATTTAGTTTTTATGTATTTTGGTCAGTGTGACAGCAATATATACTATATAATATATACCAGTATACCAGATACACCATATGGACAAAGGTATTGGGACACCCGACCATTACTTTAATGACGTTGCATTCAAATACATAGACTTTAATATGGAGTTGGTCCCCCTTTGCAGCTGTAACAGCTTCCATTCTTCTTGGAAGGCTTTCCACAAGATTTTGGAGTGTTTCTGTAGGATTTTGTGCCCATTCATTCTGTAGAGCATTTCTGAGGTCAGGCACTGATGTTGGATGAGAAGACCTGGCTCACAATCTCCGTTCCAGTTCATCCGAAAGGTGTTGGATGGGGTTGAGCTCAGGGCTCTGTGAGAGCCACTCAAGTTCTTCCACCCCGAACTCATCCAGCCACGTCTCAATGGACCTTGCTTTGTGCACTGGGGCACAGTCATGCTGGAATAGAAAAGGTTCTTCTCCAAACTGTGTCTGGAAAGTTGGAAGCACGGCGTTGTCCAAAATGTCTTGGTATGCTGAAGCATTAAGATTGCCCTTCACTGGAAGTAAGGGGCCACCTGAAGTCAATAATTAAGAGGTGTGTCCAAATACTTATGTCTATAAATTGTACCAGTCGGACAATAGTGACGTATGTGGCAACCCGTTACCCGCAGGTCTTGTGCGTTGACCCACAGGTCAGGCGGATTCAGTCAGCTTATTAAAAATTTTGTGTGTACGGGTGGTGTGGGTCAAAAAGTGACAAGAAACGTTCTAGCTAAGTTATAAATAACTTACAAAATATTGTGTGTTGGGGAAGATTTTATTTATATAATTTTCAGGTCGAGCAGGGCAGGCTGGCTCTCCTACTAGGTTGGAATCATAAAAAAAAAAAAACCTGACCTGCCCCTCACTACTGGATAATATATTGTCCGTCACTAGTTTATATCTGACAAAAACTGCCTTACCCATAGTGGCTGAGAAGATGACAATGCCCAGTACATTCATTTGCTGGCTGCTACCAGGGATCGTCTTGTAGTGAATGTCAGGAGGCGGAGTAAGCTCCAGCAACACCGTGCGGCCTTTAGGGTTCTCCTCATCTGGCAAAAGGTAGACGAAGCTGGGCTGCTTGGTGCTCACTTGAGTTTTGAGAATAGGAATAAGGTCTGTTTTGTACTACAAAGACAAAACAGAGATGTAGAGGCCAACATTTGTAGTCATAGTGGCAGAGTGATGTTACTTCATAGTGAAATATGTAACTGAAGCTATTAAACACATTTATATTGTGCTTGTAGGCAAGGTTAAAAACTTTAGGCCCAATGCTGGTTTTGCATACCTGTTGAAATGTGGCCTCGATGAGATTTGAAGGAATCATATTCCTAAAGAAACAGTGATAAGGAGTTATGCATCAAAAACACCATTTCAGTATTAAGGCAGAGAATGAAATCTATTCTAAAAACAGAAAATAGAAAATGTATTCTTACATTTTACTTATACTTCTCAGTTTTTCCTTAACTCCACTTACAGAATATATTGTCTTACTTACAAAACAGCCCTAAGGAATTTTTCCATGACCATTTATATCTTCAAAATAAACAGACTGTCTTTTAAGACTGATCTGTGTAAACTGTCTGCTCTGATTGGTTGCCCTGTACTGTGTCTTGCTCAGAAAACACTCTGGGCTAAAATGTGTAATATACTGGAAAGTTCAGACTGAAGTCCTCAAGGACGGCAATTAAATGTAAAAATAAACTTCAGCAATTCCTTTCGGATACCTAGATCCTCTGGAAGGCTGCAGTGATACATTTGTTACCAGGAACAGCATAATATTTATTCGTTTTCTCCACCTCTTCCCTCTAAGTTGTACTCTGCTGCCGACCATCTGCAGTAAACTTATCACGTCAACATAAATGGGCAGGCTAAACTGTTATAGACTGAATTGGCAGTCATAGGTAAATATGTTCATGGTTGTGACATCACAACCGTAATGAATTCAAAACTGGCTGTTTTAGCTGCTTATTTTCTATTTGAACTGCATGAGTAAATTGAACATTTGGAAAGTATATGTTACAATAGTACATCAGATCCTTTCACTGGATCCAAAAGCAATGATTTTCTATGAAATGTGCATTTTAAATGTAAAGTACATGGAAATAGAGAATATACAAAGCAGTGCAGACACCTAGAAGACTCCTAGCTCTTATTATAAAAGGCATGATTTGATTTATTGATTTATTGTGTGTGTGTGTGTGTGTGTGTGTGTGTGTGTGTGTGTGTGTGTGTGGGCTTCTTTTTAGAGCCTTTGCTGTCGGGCCTGGAGGGAATTAGCATCCAGGCACGAGCCAGACAATATCCCACCGTGACCATAATGGGCAGGGGATCCTTTGCAGTGATCACCACTGGTTACTTAGCCAGTAAACCAGTTCTTTGTGCGGATTACTAAAAATACACTAATCACTCTTCCACTTTAATTGGATTGCGTAGTATAGGACGCCCTGAACTCCTCAGACCTACATGCAGCTTGTGAATGATGGGGGCCTTTGGAGAGATAAGTGTATTTGATAATACTGGGTTGGCTCAAGCTCCTGTCTTGTTCCATGAAAGAACACACTGGCCGTGTTCCTCAAACCTAGACCATCATTTAATGCCCTTTGCTTTACTCTAAAAATTACAGGTTCCTAAAAGGTTCCTCGCTTGGATGTCCAGTTCTAGGAAAAATCTTAAATAGGTACGTGGAGGTTCTCTCAGCTTCAGAAAGATTCCTTGGAGTTGCACATCTCATTAACACACACAATTCTCACAATTCATTGAAAAGTTCTTCAGAGAAACAAAAGTGGTTCTTCAATGCCAGCTCTCAGAATAACACTTAAGGCCAGTTTTGTAAATACAAATTAAAACTAGTCTTGGACTAAAAAGCAATATAAAAAAAACAGGTTAGTTTATGCATAGGTTTAACCCAGGTTTTGGAAATCGTCCCTCTGATACTTATGCACACATAATGTTTCCTACTAGCCAGCTTTGGTTCCAGCTACACTATATGGACAAAAGTATTGGGCCGTCTGACCATTACACCAACAGGAACATTAATGACATTGCATTCAAATACATAGACTTTAATATGGAGTTGGTCCCTTCTTTGCAGCTATAACAGCTTCCACTCTTCTCTGAAGGCTTTCCACAAGATTTTGGAGTGTTTCTGTGGGAATTTGTGCC
>JBBPCZ010000040.1:14925294-14955302 GCA_037974445.1 Brycinus macrolepidotus | reverse complement strand
ACTAATGGGGAGAAACAACACAACATGATGCTTTGTCCTCATCTGAGACACATCTGGCCGGATTCAGCCATTTTTTTAACGTAAAACTCGATTTTCACGTGCGACGTGCAGTTCGTTGTGTGAAACGTGTTCGTTCTGCGAGTCACACACGCAGTCGCGCCGTTCGTTATGCGGAACGTTTGTTCTGTGAGGCGTTCGTTAAGCGGGGTACCACTGTATTCACATTAAACGGCCAGATGTAGTGCCCGAAATAACGGACATGTGTCAACCAGGCACATCTGTATACAGCAACGTTTAATTCAGAAATCTAATTGGTTTCGAATGCAGCTTGTTTTATTTGTTTGCCCTGCTAAGAGAATGTTAATTCCTGCTACACTGGTAAGAGGGATTTGCCTGTTAGCATCAAGCAAACAAGGGTGCAAATTTACATTTAAAGCAGCTCTGTAGACCATACATAGACATTTGAAGCTCATAACAGACATTTAAGTAACATATTAAGGGAAGGTGTACAAGTCGGTAGTGAGACCAGCTAAGTTGTTTGGTTTGATGTTCTGGAGACAGTGGTGCTACTGAAAAAACAATAAGCAGAGCAGAGTTGAAAATGTTAAGATGTGCATTGGGAGTGACGAGGATAGACAGGATCAGGAATGAGTTTATTAGAGGGAGAGCTCGAGTTGGACCTTTTGGTGGAAAAGTCACAGAGGTAAGATTGCATTGGTTTGGACATGTGCTGAGGAGAGACTCCGAGAATGTTGGGAGAAGCATGCTGAGGATGGAGCTGCCAGGGAAGATGAAAAGAAGCTGGCTATTTATGGATGTGGTGAGGGAGGACATGCAGGCAGTTGGTGTGAGAGGAAGATCCAGAGGATAGAAGGAAATGGTGACAGTTGATCTGCTGTGGCGACCCCTGATCGGGAGCAGCCGAAAGTAGAAGAAGCAGAAGAAGATTCTTCCCTCTGGAGGTTACAGTTTGGACATTGACTCCTTTAGCAAACACATAAAGCAAGTCCATCTCTGAATATAACTGGAGCCTTTTAGCTTTAGCTATATGGCCAACTTACTCTAGCAAGGACAGAAAATGGTCCAGATCGCCCACAGAACGCCTGTTAAGGTCAACAAAAGAGTCTGCTGAACTGTTCACTAACACACAAGCTTAGTATGTGTAGTCAGTGACATTCCATTGCTGTCTTACACTGCACTGCCAATCAGAGATGCCTGCAAGTGAAAAGGCAGAGAAAGTGTTAATGCTGGCTGAGTGGGCATGGTGTTTGGTGTGTGAGCGCTTGCTTGATGTGACAGAGAATTGAGCAGCAAATTCCAACAGCCTGTGGAATTACATGCCTTTTGTAAAAGGGAAAATACGCCAGACACTCCACGTCACAATTTCTTAGAAAGATAGATACAAAGTAATGTGTATGTGAACCACACATAAACCCTGTTGGTGCAACCAGCCCCAGGACTACATGAAGTGAGCCCAATTTGTGGCATTTTTTGTATCCAATTAACTTTTTCCCTCTATCATGGCCTGACACTTGATTGGACCTCATGTTGACAGAAAACAGCAACACGATCCAGGAGGAAATTCCACATCAACAATCAACAACCACCCCTTTTCAGCTGTTGTGTATGAACTACTGATACAATGATATGCAGTTGAGCAAAGAATAACTGAGCTGCTAATTGTCTAATTATGTTTGACCCCCTAAAATGGAGATACTGTATAAAAATTGTATATAAAAAAAAAAAAAGATTACATTCCCACATGGTTCACCTATCATAACTGTAAATACCTATAAAAGAAACTAATGCTGTGCACTTCAAGCTTACAGATACTATTTAATTTCAGTTATGGTTTAATGTATGTTTCCAACCCTCTCCTCATGGCTGTATAGTATTATTTGTAGTTATCAACCAGTACTTAGTTTGAGGAATCAATACTTCTTTAATACCTCATTAAATAATGTATGTTGGGATTTAACAAACCCATGAGAAGGTGGAGAAACAATTTAGCCTGCTATTTTGTAACAGTAAAATAATAGTTAAAATAACTGTAATAGTAAAATAATAAAAGTCTTCTCATGTGCTGTCTATTTTTTGCACCAAATTACGGAGAATAGTATCAATAAGAGTACTGATAAGTACCGGTTTTGATAGGCAGCATCAAGGAATCAATATCAGTAAAATCCAAATGTTATGGTACACAAACAGAACGTAAATTGCACTTACCACCTGAAGTGTCATTGTTCTTCATTGCTAGCACTAGGAGGCCGGCTGCGCATTTGACTTCTCAACTGCTCAATGAGCTCTGGATTCTGCTGCTGCATTTGCTGTGCAAACTGCTGGCCACTGTTCATGTTTAAAAAAAGAAAAAGAAAAAAAAAAGAAAAAGAAACTTAAATGCTGCGATCTAACTATAGTAGCAGTAGGTGTTTGTCATGTTTTAATTTCTAGAAAGTGTGTAGACATACGCTTGAATAAGGCCAGAGAGGTCATTTGGTGCTGCTGCTCCTCCACCTGCTGCTGCTGCTGCTGCTGCTGTTGCTGTTGCTGTTGCTGAGGGAGGAGTGGCACCCACAGGACCATAGGCTCCAGACATCATTCCTGACACCCTGAACAGATGACAGGTAAACGTTCATATTGACATTTTTTGTCTCTTACCCCTCTTTAGCCAACTTTCAATCCTGATGTGGAAAACTAAAACAAGCAGTGTTGTATAACAGGCATTAATCAGACTATTAATATGCATATCTTTACAGTTAGTGTTATCTATTGTTACTTACAGTTGCTGTACTTGTGGGTTATTCATCAAATTAGATGCCTGGAAAACAAAGAAGATATCTGTAATTTTCCTCTGGATTTCTACAGTGAAATAGATGGGCACAGTTGAATATACTCACCATATTCATGAAACCAGGATTACTAAGCAAACCAGCCAGATCAACTCCACCCATGCCCCCTGTCTGAGAGAGATAAACCAAAGACAGTGAATCTAACCGGTTATTTCAAACCCCAACAATTAATTACAACAGAAATTCATGGGGACTCACTGGGCTGGGTGTTTCTTTCATTTTCTGCTCAGCTATTTTCAAATTTGATTTATATGTTTCATTCTCAGGGTCCAGTTCTAGGGCTTTCTTGTAGTAGCTCACAGCCTCTGTGTGTTTGTTCAGACTGGCAAGAGCCAACCTGGTTATGAAAAGAAAATAGAGAATGTCAGATAGTTGCAATCACATCAAACCGCCACCCTCCTCCCCAAAGCAAATCAAATGACATGTTTTGTTGATGTGAATATAACTTTAGAACTCCCGTGAAGAAAAACAAAACTTATATAAGGCACTTCACTGCAAATATTACAGCACAAGTTCTATGTATTTGTTGAATTTAACACGCTGGGGAAAGATATATATATATATATATATATATATATATATATATATATTAAAATTGTTCACACTTATTTGCCAATGGGTGTTTGGTAGCTGCAGGATTTCATTCTAGACAAGCAGGAGCTTAATTGATTCTCTTTTTTTAAGCAACTGGTCTCACTCTTCAGACAGTTTATTGTGTGCTCTTTGTCTTTAAAAAAATAAAATAAAAAAATAAAAAACACTATAACTGCACCTATTCTTTGCAGACAAGGCTGCACACCCCTGGCATAAAATGAATGGACAAATGACATTTTTTGTAGGAGAATGTTACACACAGTTACTTGATTAATTAAAGCTGAGCATAGTCTAATGTAAATATTTTGTTTAAAATGATCTGTCAAGTCTAATTACAGTCACTCTTACCCCATTCTTCCATATGCTTTGCTGTAGTTTGGATCGATTCCAATTGCACGTTCACAATCTTGAACTGCTCCGGCATAGTTACCAAGTTTGCTGTACGCTGCAGCTCTTTAGATAACAAAAAAAACAAGGACCTTTTAGACACACTATAATTCAACTGAGTTTGCAGTATAAACCTCTCCAAGTCTGAAGGAGCATGAATCATTACCTGTTGCAGTAATAGACTGCATTCTGTGGGTTAATCTGAATGGCTTTTGAGTAGAATTCCACTGCTGCACTGAAGTTTTCTACCTTCATTTGGTCATTGCCTGTTAAACACATTTAACTACTGTTAAACCTACCCATTATGCTGAACAACAACAACAAAAAAAAAAAAAAATCTGTTTCAAACAGAAAAAAAAACTAGTAGTGTACTGTAGTGAATTACTGCTGTAATCTCACCTACCTCAATTGGTGAACATTTAATATAGTAAACATTCAAAACAGAAAATCAAATAACAAAATGGAACACGCCCATACCATCACTTTTAAGTTGTTCTGCCTCTGCGAGCTTGTCCTCCGTAAGGGGACTACTGGTTGAGTTGATTTTAACTTGTGGTGTATCTGCTACCTGTCACACACAAAGTACTGAGTTAACCTCAAGTGAAAACAGTAAAAAGTGAGGATATTAAAAAATGTTACCTTGGCAGCGGCTGTTGCAAATATTTCTGGCAAGGTTTGAGAAACTGCTAAACTCTGGTCCTCACCAGAGACACCAAATGCTGTCTCTAGACACTGGATGGCAACTGGAAAGTAGTTTAAAAGAAATCACATAATGTCACAAATCTAAACCAAAAATATACCCATAAATGAGCCATTTAGGACTGTATTAAGTATGTACCTTCTAAACTTTCTTGAGCATCTGATGAAAGTCCCCCAGACTTAAGCTGGTCATTGAGAAACTGGATAATAGAGTAAGCAAGACGTTTGGTTTCTGTCATTTTGGCTGGAGAAAAAGACCTCCCCAAATACTGATGAGGAAACCTGAAAGACAAACACAGGTATGTCATATTCCGTTTGGAAAAAACACAAGGCGAAAGGTGCTACTAGACACACAACACGAAAATGGCAGGATTTTAATTAGAGGTGCAAACCTGGGACTATGAACTAGTTTAAATGACTGATTTCATGGCCTGAGATGTGACACAATACAAACTCTAGTCCCTTACTGCTACAAACTTTACTGCAGAAGTGGCCAGATCTGTTCTGGAGATCTAAAACAGCTAACAGGTCTAATGCATGTAGCCATAGCTCTCAACACTGTCTAAATATTAAAACAGGTACATTAGGTTAGGGCTGGAAATAAACTCTGCAGGGAAATACACACATGTCTTCAGAAATCAAGGGCCTCAATAAGGAGTTTGACCAGCCTTTTAAACATTGCTGTGAGCTGACTGCACTCAGCTACAAGAGGGTCAGGTACTGATGTCTAATACTTGAAAGCAGCGAGAAACTAAAACAAAATTTGAGCTTGACAGACAATCTCTGTGACACACATTACAAAACCCTCAAATGAAGGGCTGCCACTTTGACTCCAGAGTGAATAGCTTCACTCCACAGTTGTCCTAACTCCTAATTCTTAACCATTTAACGGCACTACTGTAACCAGACACGTGTCTGTTGATAGTGCTTGGCTGTGTTTACTCTTGTTTCTGTGTCGAGTTAGAGAAAAGGGCCTGTGATGTATCTTGTGGGATGACTTCACGTGGACATATGACATGGAATATTCTAGCAACAGCTGGCTAGTCTGATGTGTCCTCGTTGGCTAACCTTAGCTTGCTACATTGCTAATGGCCATTTCTAAACTAACAACCTGTGTTGATTTGTAAGCTGTCGTAACTTTAATTCTCCTTCACTTCGTCTGCAGCCTCTATCAGTAGTTATTTCACCCTTCTGACATGATGCAGCTGAGTCCTGCAGGAATCACCCAGCTAGCAAGACAACATTGTTTGTTAGCTTAGCTTCTCTCGTTTCGTGTGGAATACAACAAAGACTCCAGAAGTTACTGGATCCTCACACATCAAGAAACAATATAATAGAGCTGTACAACGCGTTACTGTGTGTATGCTACGAAATTACACGTCCTCAGTAGATATTAGGTCTTCTTTTCACTTACTGGTTGTCTCCTGCTGCAGGGATTTTCCTCAACGCGTTCTCTTCACTGAGGCTCTCGGAACGTCCTACGTATACCTGCGTGCGTACAACGTCATCACGTAGTGGTGTTAAAAAAAAAATTCTAGAACTAAAATTCGAATTACGAAACACGCACACCAACGTCACTATGCAGTAACATTAAACAAATTAATATCTATTGATAAAAAAAATCTCTCACTGCGTAATAAGATAAGATAGGATGAAATAAGAACGAACTTTGAACTTGTGTCTTTAGCATGCTCCGTGCAACAAGAAAGAATAAAAGATAAAAAGACAATAGAAAAAATAAAGATAGACAACAAACAGTAGTACAAAACAATGACAAGAACATTAGTGTAGGAAATAACAGTGTAACACGGTAATATTACTGCGTGTAAAGATTTAAGATAAGATAAGATAAGATAATCCTTTATTAGTCCCACAAGTGGGAAATTTGCATTGTCACGGCAGAAAGTGGACAGTACAAGATAAAAGCAGCAAAAAAATTAAAAACAATAGAATAAAAACTATACCAACAGTACAGTAAAAAAGTACACTATATAAACAAACTAGAAATATAAATGGATAAATGTATTGAAAAATATAAATGTATATATGTGTATATGTATATTTAGTGTACTGTACCAGATTAGTAGTGCAAAATGGCTTATGACAATAAATGCAATGAACATTATAATGTTATTATTATTACAAAATAAACAATGCATAACAATGACAGACATCCACTCATAAAAATCTCTCACCATTTGCCAGCTAATCGATTCATGCATTCATTCTTTTCGGAGACAGTAACTCTAAAGTGAAGCATTTTCTCCCAGAGAAGCTTTGCAGTCAACTTCAAAGTCAAAGTGAACTTTATTGTCATCTCAAACATAGACAAGTATACAGAGAGACGAAGTGGCAAAGCTCAGGTTCCACAGTGTACACATAGTGCAACAGACATTACAGACAAACAAACAAAACAGTCTAAATAAGAAGTATAAAATAAGGTAAGGGTGAGATTTAACCTGTCCTGAGTGTGTGGACAGATCACTGTGCACTGTATATAAATATAAGTAAAATAAAATGTGCAATGGCTGAAAAAATGTACAAAGTATGACCAGTATAGCCAGTATAGCCAGTATAGCCAGTGTAAACAGTATAACAGTGTAAAAAAGTATGAAACAAGTGAAAATAGCAGCTTGGGTACACATTCTTGAAGGTTTGTGCGTTCTTAAAGAGTTGTGCAAACAGTATGACAGAATAGTTTCAAGTTTCAAGTTTTATTGTCACATACAGATAACAATGCAGCATCATTACCCGTAACGAAATTCTTAGTCTCATGTTCCCCTCCAACTTTACATAAACATAAGTAGATAGATAAGTATAAAAAAAAAAAAAAAGTACTACAAGAAATAAAAAAAGTAGAAAGTAAGTAAAATAATAAGATAAAATAAAAAATTTAAAAGATAGTTTAGTATTTACAAGTTTTAATAGGATGTGGGGTGCAAAATAGTGCAATGAGGATTTCAGACAATATAACCAGTATATAGACAATATAACCAGTACATAGACATTAAAACCAGTACACACAGTATACACAGTATACACAGTATAACCAAGTATAAATAGCAGCTTCAGTACGGATTCTTTTGTGCATTCTAAGAATTGTGCAAACAGTATGAACAGTATGAATATGCTGTGAATATGCTTCTGTTTTATCATCAACATTTCAATGATGCACCACTCATATATTAATTGAAATGAACTGCAAACATTAATATTAATAGCTTTTGGCGGTAAAGGTTTTATCTCGCATTACATAAATTGATTATTTGATGCTGTTTGTTTCCTCTGACACACTACTACAATGTAAAACCACCAAGATTTTTTTTCTATTAAAACATTGCATTTGAATATTAACAGTTTGAAAATAATCCAAATATGAAGAGTCATATACTTTTGAAGCATCACATGTTTTATAGGCAACCACACCCAGTTAATTTAAATGGGGTGCTACAGTTTTGACCAAGTGACTAGGGAGATTTTCATTTTGCATTTTGAAGTGGACTAGTCCTCTTTCTACTAATGTAGGTTATTTCTTTTAGAATCATCCACTACACATACTTTCTTAAAATTAGAATGCTTTTACTACTCATTCTCATGTTTTTTTATTTTTTTTATGAAGGCTATTTTTTATCCACTTTAGTTCATTGTATGGATGGATACACCACTTTTGGCAACTTGTCCTCACATGAAAATATCAATACCAAGAGTTTTTTTTTTTTTTTTTGTGAATGTAAATACAGTATCTATCAGTGAATATCTGTTTACGAGCAACATATAACCTTTTTGATTCTGTGACAGACTGTAAAGTTAAACATTTGAACGAAAAAAAGCATATGCAATCATATAAAAGTATAAAGTAAAGAAGTAACATTTTCTTTGTTGGGTGCTGTGTGATGCAGTCATCAGTGGATCCTTGCACAAAGACTAATAGCGCAGTGAACAGTATCATTTTTCAGTTACATGAATTTGGTCATGTTTTAACAGAAACAATAATTCTGTCTATCTATCTATCTGTAGGATTTGCGTCTGTAAAGTATACGAGGATCTGTATTATGGTCCATCCCTGGTTCGTTCCACCTCATTGGACGGGGCGTGTTGATTGACACTCATCTTGACCAATCACTGAGCGGGAGGCCACAACCGTTTTGCTTTGGGCGGGATTTCCACCTTTCTCGTTGAGGAACTCAGACGGAGGACACATTGGTTTAATTTACTGAGCCTTATGAGTAATGGCACCTACAGGTAAGACAGGTCTTTTTAAGCTTTCGAGCATTTGCATGCTTCGTAAATATTTCTCAGGGGCATATTTGCCCGGTTTTTACTTCTGACACGTTATAGCCAGCAATATAAACGCTGAGTTCTCTGCTGCAGCCGGTGTGTTTTCATGCTGGGCAGCAAGACTGTGTTGCTAAGGACTCAGTTCGAGGCTAAATAATACACGACAAATCTGCTGTCCTTAGTAGTTTATCATGTTTAGTCGTGTTGTTCGTGCCCTCTCATCCAACGGCCTCCACAGTTTCTCTAAAAAACAATATTTAAGTTAATGGCAGGCTGTTAGCCTGTTAGCTCACCCCGTTAGCTGCTCAGGCTAAGCATGTGCAGATAGCCATCTTCAACATTTTGTCCTTTGGACTTCTCTGTGGCTCTCTGAGTTGTTTTTTAAAGCCGTATGTTCATTTTAATATCCCTTTGCTTAATTTGGCCACTCTAAAATAAATATTTCTAGACAGGTTGATGGACCTCAACTTGCTTAATGGTGTGGGACCAGTATGTAAACAACTAGATGTCTTAAGCTGATCCAGTGGTTTAGTGGTTAGAATCTAGTAGCTGCTTTTACTGTCCTATGTGGCTTGTTGGTATGCATAATGTGTACTGTGGTGCAGCAAAAACACATTTGTGCATTAAAAAAAACTCATGCTTCCTTAACTTTGAGACCTATGATCGGGGATCTTGAATTTTAAAAAATGTTGTCATTCTCATACAGGTGAAGTGGTGTTTGGCAGTGGGAGCAGAGTTTGTGCTGATAATCGACTGCGCTGGGACCTGACTCCAGAGCAGATCCATCAGCTGACGGATGAGCTTATTGCAAAGACCAAGAGTGTTTATGACTCAGTTGGGGCCTTGGATCTGGATAAAGTCAGTTATGAGAACACTCTGAAGACCCTTGCTGATGTGGAGGTGGAGTACACAGGTAATCAGTCATGTTTTGTGACTTCGGGTGTGGATTCCAGTGCACCTAAGGTGCTACCTTAAATGAAAGTGTTTTGCATTTAACACTACTTTGCATTAAACACTACTTTGCATTAAACACATACAGGGTACATCAGGGTACATCACCTGGAGATATACTAAACTGTATAGATTCATCTGCTGTAGATGACTTCCTAAACTGAGCCCTCAGTATTCCTGAACATGGTTCCTAAGATTAAAGCTCTGCTTTTCACCTGAAACAAATCTCTTCACACAGTGAGCTCAATTTATAACAAAGTAACATAACAGGTTTCTGCACGACTATTGTTAAGCTGCGCAAAAAAGTCTGAGTCAGCAGGGAAGCTGCATGCAATGGTATACACCGTTCAGCACTTTTTTACATAAAGACTGGCTGACTGACCCATGCACAACAATGGTGTTTGGCATTGTTTAGTAGGAGCGCAGAGGCACTGAAAGGTACATATTTTGTGCAGATTTTCTGCGCTGAGACCAACAAACTAAAACACTTGAAATCAAAGCATGTTTTTGTCATTTGTAATTAGTCATATCTATTATGCGTCAGATCTGTTGTCATGCTACATCTTACAACAGAAATTGTTTTCAGTATTTACAGGATTGTTACAGGATCTTGATACCAAATGTAAAATCATATTTGACACTCTTCTATTTGCTTCTCTTAGCTGAGTCTTTTTTTCAAGATTGGTGTAGATCCAAGGTCTAAACCTTGTTGCGTCACGCATCCTCTCTGGCTCTTTTACAGTCCAGCGGAACATGCTGGATTTCCCTCAGCATGTGTCCTCCTCTAAGGATGTCCGCACGGCCAGCACTGAGGCGGACAAGAAGCTGTCGGAGTTTGATGTGGAGATGAGCATGAGGGAGGATGTGTACCAGAGGATTGTAGCTCTACAGGTTTGTCCATGGTTGAGGGGTTACGTTAGGTGTAACACAAAATGGCCACAAAATATATTACGATAACGTACACCAGTCGATAATTACATTTAGTTGTTAAAAGTAAGCTTTGGCTCCTAAGGCGCATAGTAGTTATCAGTGCATTACTTCATTGCCTGCAACATAAAGGGAGAAGTAATTTTGCTGTAACTTTCTTTACTGATACCTGAACTCTTGTCATTGGGTCAGAGGTACTGAAAAAAAACTTCAATTTGAGTTTGTAGTCCTCTTGAAATGTTATCCATTTTTTCAGAAGAAACTGGAGGAGGAAAGTATTACACCTGAAGCTAAAAGATACATGGAAAGATTGATCAAGTTGGGAAAGAGAAATGGACTTCACCTTACCAAGGAGACACAAGAGGTCAGGCATTAAGAGGTTACTGTTTGTTAAATGTCCTCAAAATATATTTCTTATGTACTTTAATTGATTCTTGTCAACAAACCACTGGTTCTTCTATATAAAACCCAATGTAACAAATATCTTGCCTGCATGTTTTTTTTCCCTGTAATAGGAGATCAAGAAGATCAAAAAGAAGCTGAGCACACTGTGTATTGATTTCAACAAGCATTTGAACGAAGACACCACTAGTCTCTCTTTCAGTCGGGAAGAGCTGGGTGAGTATAATTCAGGTGGCTTTATGGTTTCTCTTCATAAAAGTGACGTTTTGCCAAAACTGCCATTTGTATACTTTTGAGAAAGTATTCTGATTTAATAGTTTTGTTAAGTAGCACATGAATAATAACATTGAAACATATGATAGGTGGCCTTCCTGAAGATTTCCTCAACTCCTTGGAGAAAGATGAGACTGGAAAACTGAAGCTGACCCTCAAATATCCTCACTATTTTCCCACCATGAAGAAATGCTATGTCCCAGATACACGCAAAAGATTAGAAGAAGCCTTCAATTCCCGTTGTAAAGAGGTTGGACTTGTTTCTTATCTAATAGACAGGAACTAATTTTCTTGACTTGGTAGCATTGCAACTCGTGATTTGGTTTCATTTGGTATTCTAAACTTAGCTCACTCTGACATCAGTGTTCCTTTTTTTGCAGAAATGTAATTCAAAGACCTCGAAATTACTCTTTTTTTTTTTTTTTCCCCCCCTCTTCTCCTTTGTCTACTCACAGGAAAATTCAGCTATTCTGAAGGAGTTGGTGGAGCTACGTTCTCAAAAGAGTGCTTTGTTGGGGTTTAGCACCCACGCTGACTTTGTTCTGGAGATGAACATGGCAAAAGCATCCAAGAAGGTTGCCTCATTTCTTGGTAAGATCTTTTTCTCTAGGTTCTTTTGTAGTGGCAGCAGATTATTCAGGCTGTTTGAGATTCAGTGGTGGTGCAATACTTACATACTCAAGGTCACTGTTAGTTTATGGTTAGTGTGGTCTGTCTTGAAACCTCAGCTCCTTGAAACCGCTCCTCTTCCCCCTCTATTAGAGGAACTGGCCCGTAAGCTAAAGCCTCTGGGTGAGGAGGAGCGGTCTGTGATCCTCAAGCTGAAGGAGAAGGAGTGCCAGAAGAGGAGCCTGCCCTTCAACAGTGAGCTGCATGCCTGGGACACACGCTACTACATGACCCAGGTGGAGGAGACTCAGTATGCTGTGGATCAGAACCAGCTGAAAGAGTATTTCCCAATGGAGGTGGTGACCCATGGACTTCTGGACATCTACCAGGAGCTACTCAACCTCTCCTTCCAACAGGTAGAGGGTGCCCATGTTTGGCACGATGATGTCACGCTGTACTGTGTCAAGGACCGGACTTCTGGCCAGGTGGTGGGCCAGTTCTACCTTGACCTTTTCCCCAGGTATGGCAAAACTTTTAGAGTTTGATAGAATTTAAAGCTTCTTCCAGGGTTGGTGCCATTTATGTGTAACTGAATGATGTGACGTTGCTTACTGATATTTCAGTATTTTTACATGTGCTAAAATAGTGATGTTGTTTAGCCTTAAATCACAATCCATATTAAATGTTCAAACTGCTGTTTTACTGAGTGAATAATGTACAATCAACAGACAAATCTGGTAATTGACAGTTGTGTTGTCACTGTTGCATGCAGACCCGCCTGTTTATGGATGTGATGTATTCTTCTAATCCAGATTTAATTAATCCGTACCAGATTAGAACAAGGCCAGTGATGGAAACCCGTGTGGCTTGAGGAGATTAGTCTATAAAAAAAGGCTGACCCTTTGATCAAAAGTTGTTACAGTGATTGAAATGTACTGTTGATTCAAGCATCTTGCAGTCCACTAGAAGTGACTGTGTAGTAGCAGTTAAGAGTCAGTTTGATGGAATTAATAGCCACTTATACTCTCTCCCCGCAGAGAGGGGAAGTATGGGCATGCTGCCTGTTTTGGCTTACAGCCTGGTTGCCTGCTCTCCGATGGGACGAGGCAGATGGCTGTGGCTGCCATGGTGGCTAACTTCAGTAAGCCCACAGCTGATGCTCCCTCCTTGCTGCAGCATGATGAGGTGGAGACCTACTTCCATGAGTTTGGCCACGTCATGCACCAACTCTGTGCACAGGTCTGAATTAAAGTGGCTACATTTCTTAGTTTTATTATGTCTTGGTTAGTTGTATGGTATTCATTCAGGACATATTCTGCTTGTATTTGTTTTCAGGCAGACTTTGCCATGTTCAGCGGAACTCACGTGGAGAGGGACTTTGTGGAAGCCCCGTCTCAGATGCTGGAGAATTGGGTGTGGGAGAAGGAACCACTGCAGCGCATGTCCAAGCATTACAAAACCAACAATCCAATACCAGAGGAACTCCTGGATAAACTCATCAAATCACGACTTGCTAATACTGGTAATAACCTCTTCCTTTTCACATACATTTGACACAGATGTATCTTGGGCTTGCTCTTAACGGACAAAGTTTTTCATTTACTGGACTGTTGAGAAACCTATTAGGGTAGTGAATATGATATCAGTTGCCTGATAATGTCAGCCCTCAGTGTTATTGGAGTTGGCTTATAATGCACTGACAATTAGTGCCTTATTTTGTCATGGAATTTGAATTTGTGATCTCCTGATGACGTGGCAGAACCTAAGACAGAACCTTCCCGGCAGCTCACTGTGGGTCACTTTGCGATAACACTGTTATTAAAAACGATAATCTGAACACAAACCACCATTATAGTAAGTATTAAAGAAACATAAAATTTATCCAGACCTGTGCTTTACCAGGAGAATATGTTATAAATGAGAAACAAGATCAGTGTACCCCCAGTAAGGCCCTGAAATGCAGTCCTTGTCACTCATTTCATCAGGATGTACTTGTGTATTTATTTCCCCCAGTAAAAACAATTTTTTTTGAAAATGTGTACTCTGAAAAATAAGATCACTATATAGCATGTATACATGCTTTATAATAAACAAATAATAAAAAATAGCTTTTGAGACAGGTAGTATCTCCTTATCTGTTTACTTTGGCCTGATTCATAACCATCTATAGTCTCTAAGACAGTGAAGCTGTGCAGAACCTTTTCCATACATATTTGCTACTTCATAATTTAAACAGCACCCCAGTCCAAACAGGCCAGACTGCCTGAATTATATTGTAGGTGCATTCTGCTCCTTTCTTCCTGGAGTCTCTGTCTTCTGAAAGTTGATCTTAATATGAAGGAAATATATAACAAATATAAATATGTAACATAAAGCATCCGTAAACATGAAAAACACAATATTGTTAATACACAAATGCTGTCCTTGTTTCAAAAATAGTGCCATTTAAACATAATGAAATGCAACAATATCTCTATCTCTAATTTTAACAATATTACCAAATAGCGTCTGAAACTTACATGAAGGGATTTTAAAGTGTTAGTACGTTCATAACATAGATCTTATTAGTCCATATACACCTCGCTGCACCTTAGGGGACCACCTCTACAATACAGTGTGTACTCCCTTAAGAAAGAGGGTTGATGTGTACACTTATGGTGGTTGCCACGTTATGCAACAGAGAAACTCATATCAGTAAGCTCTTCAGATTGAACCATTGCAGACTGCTGTAATAACTGTTTGTATTTGATTAGGAAAAAGTCTTGAGAATTTTACAAGCTGTTAAAAACACATCGAGAGCTTGTACATCTCAAATCTCAGGAGCAATTGTGTGTGTGTGTTCCCCATTTAGTTTCTGAAATTCATTCATCCACTATCACATTTGATTGGCTAGGTCATCAGAAACTACTGAGAGAATAGGCAGATGTTTAAATGCCGACAAGCAATTTTTTGTGTTATTATTTGTGATTGTGTGTTCATCTGGCTACGTTTCCAGTATTCTTCAAAGCTGCAGTGTCATTTCTAATTAGCCTGACAACTTGAGTAATTCTCAAGCATCATTTAGCTTAAAGTAAGTGACCTTTGCTTAAAGCAAACATGAATGAAAAATCATAACGTATTTTCCTTCTGTATAATGACATGCTACTGGGTTAAACACAATATAGGCACAATATATAGTTTTCTGTCAGTAATGGGTGGTGGGTGGTAGGGTGGTGTCACCTCCTGGTGCCCGATGATATAATCAAAACTTAGAAGACATTTTAAATCACATGTGTTACATGTTGATTAAAGAGACAAAATATTAGACCTATGTTTAAGTTTACTTAATCTGACCAGTGAAAAAAAGAACTTGATCAGGTTTGCTTTTGTCAGAAAATCACCAAGCGTTTTTCTAATGGTGAACGAGCCGCAGTGTCTCTGCATCATTATATTCCTGTTATATTGTAATGCGTGTTTGATTTAAGTTTAGTTTGTAAAAAAGAATAAAGTCTTCCTAATTCATCAGTCGTCAGTCAGAGGACTGGCTGTTGATTGTATATTAGCATAAAGCTATTAATAATGGTGTAGCCAAACCCAGGGAGAAAAAGACAGATGAAGGGACTTTCTTTAACAAAAGTTGTTTGTTCTTTCTGTTTATTCAACAGGTCTGTTTAACTTGAGGCAGATTGTACTGGCCAAAGTAGACCAAGCCCTGCACACAAAGACAGGAGTGGATCCAGCAGAGGAGTATGCCAAGCTCTGTCAGGAAATCCTAGGAGTGCCTGCCACTCCAGGTGAACCCTTTTGGAGTGTTATTGAGTTTTTACTTTGTAAATAAATATGGTACTGTTTAAAAGTTGTTTTGGAATATTTGTCGAAAAGGTTTTTTTTTTCTTTTCTTTTCTACATTCCAATATATTTTTAGGTGCCTCTGACTAGCAGTTTAGCATTATTTTATACATTTGTCTACAAATCAAAACATTTAGCACACTGTTTTATCCTCTTAGCTTGGTCTTTCATTGATGCTTGACTTTTGACTTAACATACAAGTATTACAGTCTGTTATAGTCTGTGTTGTCTCTCATTGTTTACAGGTACTAATATGCCAGCCACCTTTGGCCATCTGGCAGGTGGTTATGACGCTCAGTATTACGGTTATCTTTGGAGCGAAGTCTTTTCCATGGACATGTTCTACGCCCGCTTCAAACAGGAGGGCATCATGAACCCCAAGGTCGGACCAATGTGCCATTAATAGTAGTTAGTCTTTTTTACTGGACGTCTGAGAATCATTTGACATGAAAAGAGCACAATATTGTACTGGCTGTTAAAGTGAAGTACATGCATTAAGCGGTATCTTGCACATTGAAGAGCAATAACTAATGGTAATTCATTATGCCCTTCAGGTGGGTCTGGACTACAGGAATTGTATCTTGAAGCCTGGAGGCTCAGAGGATGCAGCTGAAATGCTGAAGAAGTTCCTAGGAAGAGAGCCCAAGCAAGAAGCCTTCCTCTTGAGCAAAGGACTGTCAGTGGAGCTGGAGCCGGGCACGCCATGTGCCTGTTGACCAGTTACTATCACAGTGGATTCCGTTATCAATGCCCCTCTGGGAAACATTATCGCACAGACACTAGAGACTGATCGCTCAGATTTTTCTGAATCAGAGTCCTGAAGTTTCACTTAGGCCATCAGAACAAATCACCACAGTATGATTTTTTTGAATCTTGGAGCATTGTTTTAAAAAATAAAATTGTATTTAACCAAATGAACGGTACAAAAAACGGTTTACCAAAAAGATCTCTCGACTCATGAATTTATTGTCTTGGTTTGGTCACAAATTCAAACAGAATCTTGAAGGAGTCTTACTAGAACGTCCATCTAACTAATTATAATAAATACTGTGAAATGAAATATTAAAAGCATAATTTGATGTGAATTCTTAGCTATATTCTGGTGCACATGTGATGCCCAGCACTCCTGAGTATTCGAGGTTACTATCAAACCCTTGAATGTTTTTTTACATGCTGTTTTCTATTATCTGTTAGTTGCACAATTACGCCTGAAGCAAATTCAGTTCTGCATGTAATCAACCTTTTTTTTTTGCTATGCAATTTGCAACATGGTGCACTCAAGAACAAATTAAGTCCCTTGATGGACACCCTGAGGACCACACGATCTACCGAGTCCTTCTGAGCAGCTTGAGGCCAAGACAAGGGAACAAACATTGCGCATGGTCACAGTTAATTGATGCATAGGGTAAGTTACTACATAGTGGAGCAGATGGGGGTTCCCTTGACTTCTGGAGTTATTAAAGTCAAGCTATTAAAGTTATTAAAATTTAGGTTAAGGAACTCATTGAACTACTATTGGTTGAAAGTCAACCAACTATAAAACACCTGAGCTCATTTCCTGATATACTTTCCTTTTTATGCACCCATTTTGCAAATTAGGGATCCTTGCAACAATCAAAAGTTACAGTTTATGGTGCTAGTCTGTCTAACCTGCTCAAGGTAATTAAGTGGAACAGCAGCTGCTACCTCTCCTAAGGGAACCCATCACTAAGCCAAGTAGAAGGTGGTAAACAAAGGTTCCTCCTGGTGTACTTGATCTCTGTGGATGAAATGACGAATTGAGTAGAGCACAAACATGTTCTAAAGAACACACCCCAACAACTGGTCTATCATATTTGTTCAGTTAGTGCTGCAAGGTAGGCTGTGGATGCCTTTTTGCCAGGGTGCTTGTATTTAATTTCATTTTAAGTTCAGAAGTGCACTTGCCTTTTACTTCACCTTCATGTGAGGGGGTACAGTGATGTGACGCTGTGGAGATTTGAGCAGATGAGCAGGTAGTGGGCTGAGCTCTGTGGTAGTGGGCAGAAGGGATGGCTGTGGTGGAGCTGAGGGAAGTTGTACCAGTGGAGGCTTTGCGGGGACAGGACACACAAGGTCTGCAGCCTCTGTCCAACGTCGTGCGAGTGTTCATCAGCTCGGCTTTCTCAGGTACAGCTCTTAAGAAAGAGCATTTCTTTACACTGTGCTAGTAATGGAGTGTAGCTTCATCCTACTGAGTATTAATGTACTGCAATAATAACTGGTAGAGTGATGGTGTATGCAGTAATATCCAAAATTTTGTAGACTACTGGTCATCCAGTGTTTCTTCTGAAAGTTCAGGTATTTATAAGGAATTTGTCCCCCCTTTGCTGCAGTAACATCTTCTAGACAGAATTTACAAGATGTTAGAACATTGCTGTGAGGATTTGATTGCATTCAGCCACAAGAGCATTAGTGAGGTCAGGTATAGATGTTCAGGATCACAAATACCACTCCTAAGAGCTCCATCGCCTCCAGAGGAAGCAGTTCCACTACTCCACATCCCAGCCCGGTGCAGGGGGGCTTTATACCCCTCCAGCAAATTGGCATCAGGCTTAAACTCATGGGCTGCTGTCTGTGCTCAACTGAATGCCTGTGTCTGCACCTTAAAGTAGCTCAGTTTGCTAATTAGAAGGGATGTCCGGATACTTGTGGACATAATGTACTTATGAGGTATAAAAGGTTCAGTTGAATGATTCCTATTAAGCATTTTAAGGTGAAATTGCTTATTGTTCATTGGTTGTTCATTGTGCCTAGTCAGTACGAACTGTGTGTGACAAGGCAATTTTGTATCATTACTCTTGGGAAACGTTTGTGATGTGTACATTTCATTTTCCTTGGCCAGATTTTACTAGTGAAAGAATTGCTTTTTGGGACAAGGCTTATCCTGAGATTCAGGACTTCTGTCAGAGTCTGGGGCTCACCTTTGAGGTTTGTGCTTGTATTGTAACCCTCAAATATCAGAATGGAGAACAAACACTAGCAGGATCTCTGAGATCTCAGGACTCTTTATCATAGAAAAATCCAGGCATCGCTCAGAGCAGTTTATACTACCCCTTGAGAATGACATTGTAGAGTGAGTATTTCATCATTACTGATCCGGCAAAAAGGTTCTGTGGAGCGATGCCATAGAACACTGGTTCAGCCGTGGTCCTGGAGTGCCCCTGTCCTGCACAATTTAGTGTTCTCTCCTGTTCTCAACTCATTAACAAGTTAATTAACAAACCCTTCCTGTGTTGAAGTGTGTATTAGAGTGGAAAAAAACTCAAGATAGAAGGTACTCCAGGATGAGGGCTGAGAATCACTACCGCAGAAGAACCACTGTTGTTTCCCTAAAGAAACTTGGTTCTTTAAAAGGAATGCTCCAGTGTTTTTCAATCTACGATCTGTTTCCTGAAGCTGCAATATACATTTAGCTACCATAATCAATCATTTTGTCACATTTTCCTCTACTTAAAAAACATGCACTTGTGATAGAGGCCTAATTCACATTAGTTATGGGTTCTCTGTTGGTACAAGTCTGATATCGACTTCCTTTTCTGCTTCTAATATTTCCATAAAAATTAAATTGTCTTAGGCTGTGGACTTCAGATGGGGTGTGAGTGATCTTGTCAGTACTGATCACATGACGACCGAGCTGTGTCTGCAGGAGATACAGTTATGTCAAAAAGTGTCAGCTGGACCTAATTTTGTTGTAAGTCGTGCCATCGATTTCCATCGTAAAAATGTGGGTTAAGGATGATTTCCTAGACACATTATTTACTATAATTTTTTTGTTCGTTTTCTTGGTATATACAGGCTCTGGTAGGCAGTCAGTATGGACACCGCTCTATTCCTCGTCTCATACCAGAAGATGAGTTTGAGCTTCTGCTCAGTAAACTTTCCATGGACCAAGAAGGCTCAGCACTTCTTAAGCAATGGTTCATCAAAGACAGCAACTCAATACCCCCCAAATATGTCCTTCAGCCAATCACCACACACTATCCTCATTATAATGACACGGGATCTGAGGCTGGACCAAAGCGGGATGGAGATATTGTCTCCTGGAACCTCACAGAAGCTCAGCTGCTGCAGCTGTTATGCACCGCAGTGCTGAAGGCTGAGAAGGATGGAGACATCAGTGCAGAAAAGAAGCACAAGTTCTTCAAGTCAAGTGAGAGAATTTATCAGTTTATAAAGGTACACGGCCAACATTGAAAAAAACAGAAATATGCTTTGAATTTACATGGTTTCAACTGGTTACACGTGAGTAAAATGTTCCCTCCAACAAACCACTGTTTTTCACTGTACGTCGGTTGGCAAGCATTGCTTCAGTGTAGCACCATTTATTCATGTGCAACTGAACGATACGACAGAATCCTGTAAATCTTAAGCAATTTTTTTTGTGCATCATCTTTTCAAAATGCTTTTTAAGGATTATTCCTCTGATTTTTCATATGTAAACAAAGTCATTCAGGGTCTTTAAATAGGAAATGATGATGGAAATGGTGGAGATCAGGGGTAGTGATGTCATAAAAAAAAAAAACAAAACACTGCAAACAATTGGGGAAGTTTCTCTAAAATGGCACATTTCACATCAAACTACTCTGAATTACTTTGTTTACATCTTAATGATTTAATTGCAAATAAAAAATGGTAGATTTTCCTTTTAATAAAGATGAGCTTGTTTTCTTTGTTGACTTTAACATATCAGAAAAAAAATCATAAAATAAATAAAGCTTATATGTATATGTACAATAAATTGCATTTTTCAAAATTAAGTTTGCAAGATAAACAGTATTGTGCATTAAAATGTGCAGGAGTGTGTTTTCTTTAGAGCATGTCTACTTATTTTCACTTAGAAAATAAAAAAGAAAGTAACTTTTCCGCGGTACCCAGTCTTTTGAATTACATTCAGATGCTAAAGTACTAAATGTTCATTTTTCAAAAGAACTGTGTCCTCCAACTTTTGATGTTCAGTTTACATCTAACAGAAAGAGTACTTGTCATTTTTCTGTTGCTTAATGTCTTCACAGTGATAGAGTGGGAGGTGGAACAGGGTTTTCTCCAGACTCAACAGGCCGCTGTCGTCTTTGTCCGGGACCTGCCCCAGCTGAAGAAGAATGAACAACAAAAACATGTCTCTAAGTTCTTAGATGTCACGGCGGACGGCTTCCTGGACACTGAAGCCCAGGAGCTCTTGAGCAATCTCAAACGGCGCATCTACAGCGCCTGCTCATGTGACATCACCCTCCACCGTGTAGAGCTTAGCAAGAATGCCATTGATGTGACCCGCAAGGAACACAAGGACTATCTAGAAAGCTTCCGTAAGCAGATTGTGTCTCAAATAAAGGGGAAGACTGGCAGGAAAACGGCTCCACCAGCAGGTCCAGGGTGGCTTTGGCTTCAGCAGGAGCTCTTCCATCATGCAGTGCTGAGTAACGAGAAGTGTGCTGTTTTCCGTGGGAGAGATGGTGTCCTGGGAAAGCTCTGTCTTACAATGTGGGAGTCCTCAAATACCCACCACGCACCCCTCGTGGTCTATGGGCCTTCAGGAAGTGGCAAGACAGCGTTGCTGTGCAAGCTGGCGCAGGAGATGCGGGCTGTTCTGGAGCAACAAGCTGTGGTTACCTTAAGATTGCTTGGTACGTCTCCTCTCAGCTCGGATGTGGACTCTGTCCTCAAAGGGATCTGCGTGCAGGTGTGTGCAGCGTTAGGCATGCCAGCCCCTTGCCCCCAGACTGCAAACACGCATGACAAGTTGGTGATGTTCTTCCATGCCATGCTGCAGGAGGTGTCCAAACAAGGAGAAACACTTCTGCTCATACTGGATTCCCTGGACCAAATGTCCCAGCCCAACTGTGGGCATAATTTGCACTGGCTACCTAAAGAAATTCCACCCAGTGTACATTTAGTGGTGTCTACCATGGATAAAGGTTCTCCCTTGGAGGTCCTGACAGCACTTATTAATGACGATAAATATTTCTTTCAACTAGAGCCGCTGACCTTTGAGGAAGGCCAGGTCATCTCTGAAGCCTATATGAATGCTGCCGGTCGAAGGGTCACCTCAGAGCAGGTGGATGTCGTCCTCCACAGCTTTCACAAAAGTGGCTGTCCCTTACATCTGAAACTGCTGCTGGACATGGCGAAGCAGTGGTCTTCCCACACCACCATGTCTGATATTCGACTAGGCAACTCAGTACCAGAGCTGCTCTCGTTATTCCTTCAGACACTGGAAGTAAAGCATGGCAAACAGCTTGTCCGCCATGCTCTGGGTTACATCGCCTCATCGAGGTTGGTTATTCACCCATAGAAGACTTATATCTGCTTTAACAGTTTACATTTCAGCAACAATCAAATTGAGGCAATTTTTAAATTGCTGCGAATGTAGTTAATCACCCAAGACATGTTCAGTGTCCGAAGTTAACAGCATTTCAAACCATATCATGAGTAAACGGTTTCTCTGACTATGAAATGCTGTATTTATAATCTATCAACAAACATATGTTGTATGGCTAAAAATAGTAATATACAGCCATGCTGGAGCTTGAATTTTGCCCATGCCTTTGTCTGTTGTTGTAGATAACAGTATGCAGGGCTGCCAGCTTTTACAGTTTTACTGGCCTGGAATTCCAGTAGGCCTGGCTGGTCCGGGCCAAGGCTGGGGTGGAAGCTGTGTGTGTTTTGGGGATCCATAGCTGACATTTGAAAAATCCAGAATTTCTCTGTTCTAGCCCCTATAGTTTAGGATTTACACTGGCTTGAAATTTAATGAGATTTTCCTTTGTTTTCAAAAATGCTTGGTCAGCCATTTTCAGATGCCTGTATCTTTGTAACAGTAACACCTAGGCACCTGAAAATTTTTGGAAATACAGGTCTTTGGCCTAATCCCAATGTACCCAATTAAAAAAAAAAAAAAAAAAAAAAATCAATTTTAACCTGTATACCAAAGGCTATATCTGTCAGTATTGTAAGTATGGTCATGTATTCACTCTATATTCTACAACTGCACTTCTGTTTTTTTTTTTTTTAAATGTTGTAAAGGGAGCCTAGAACTTTCAAATGACACAATGAAAGTGGCAGTATTTTTACTACCCCCTGAGATTCTAGGCCTGTAGTAGGAACACTGATACAGAAATTCTTGATGTTTGGTGACCTGTAGTGCAGTGACCTTTTGACAGATTAGAGAAGGATACCGAGTCCAGTTGTAGAGTGTGGAATAATGAATACTTGCCAAATAAAAGTTTGATGACCATACTCACAATACTGACAAGATACTGCTTTTGAAATACTGGTTAAAACTGAATAGGGACTCATGTGTAAGATTTTTAAGGTGGGTACATGCTACAAGCAAAATAAATACATATTTGGAATTAGGCCAAAGACTTCCACAGTTTTTTCAGGTGCCTACGTGTTACTGTTGCAAAGATAGAGGCATCTGCAAATGGCCAACCTTTTTGCAATCGAGAAGAAAATCTCATTCAGTTTGAAGCCAGAGTAGCTCCTAAATTGTAAGAGCTAGGCCAGAGAAATTTGGGATTTTTCATATTGACCCAGGGGCTCACAGAATGCCACAAAATGGTTCAGTTCTGATATGGTCAAGCATGGACCATTTGCTGAGGTGAGCCAGAATGACTTATATGTGGTATGTGGTGTTCACATACTTTTGCCATATAGTGTATGCCTTGATCTGCTCAGTCAGCTTTACTGAGAGCATGTAGTCCACTTACAGAAAATAGAGAATGCAGGACAGTTATAAAAAATCAGTCAACTTCTTCTCTTAGGTGTGTTTGATTTTAAATTTGATTTTAAAGCTTACAACCAGGCAGTCTTGTTTTAGTATTAGATACAGTACAGCCAGTAAGTAAAACCAGTTAAATAAAACTGTGTTCACTATGCAGTATAAACAATATTGCTATGTTTAGTGTAGTTAGTGTTGCTCTTGATTTTGCGGTCATTTTTATTTAGGAATTGTCATTGATAATGTTTAATTTACTGACCAAGTCTCATTAAATAGCTTTTCATTTTCCTTTGATTCTTGTCAGTTCAGCGTTTCAAGCCATTTGTTGTTCTGACAGTGACAATGCTTTGAGAAACTAGTGCTATAGTGTACTTACATCAAGAAAACATGGATAACTAATTTTGCCATTGTTGGGGAGATGTAAAAATGCATGAAAAATTAAAGTGTAAAGTAAGAAAGTGTAATATAAGAAATAAAAATTGTAGTAATGTAAAAGTGTAATGTAAGACCATGAGATTACCTAATTACATCGCAATTTCACAGCCAATGCATGTTGGCAGCTCTACAGTATGTTGTACATTGCAGATACTGTATATATACACTGGATATAATATACATGATCAACTTAATTTTAGACTTTTTAACTAGATGCAGTGATTTAGGAATACAGATGGTACAGTTTTTATTATTGGGGTAACTCTGGACATCAGATGTGTCTTGGCCGATTAACTGTGTTGGTTATATGGAGAAAATGTGTTGGATTTTTTGCAAAACTATAATTTTAAATGTGAATTCTGGCAAAACAACACTGAAGAGATTTGGAAATATGAATTGGAATTGGAATTGGAATTGGAAATATGAGAAGTCTGAGGGCATTCATTAACATAACATATCAATCTGTTCTCAGATTTGGTTTGTCAGAGGGAGAACTGCGGGATGTCTTGTCACTGGATAATGATGTTCTATCAGAGGTCTACAGGGGCCGGCTCCCCCCCAGCCATACACTCATATGCTTCCCTCCACTTCTCTGGGCTCGGCTCAGACATGACCTAGGGGATCACCTAGTGGAGAGATGGGAAAATGGCATTGTTGTGTTAGGGTTTTCCCACAGGTAAATTTTAGTCTTTTTACAGGATCGGCACTTGGTTTGGTTTTTACAGTCTTTTGTAAAAAAGTTCACCAGGAATTCTAAAATTTCACTTATTTCTCATATTTATGTGAAATTTTCCAGCATGAAAGAAGCTTGTGGAATTTATCTCTGTATCTGATCAGACTTTATTGTCTATAGGCAATTGACCAAGATAGTGAAGGAGAGATATCTTTCTATGGAGCTGAGAGTTCAAATGCACACTGTTCTCAGCGAGTACTTTTCTGGTCAGTGGAGCCAGGGCCATCTGAAACCCATAAATCTGCCTCCACTAATGACCCAACTGAATGCTGACAGAAAGGTACCTCATGCACCTTCAGAGCTGAAATCGCTGTAACATCATTATTATACATTAGGACTTTATTATATAAGGGCTATAACACCTGAAACCAAGTGTTGAGCTGCTTTGTTTTGTCCAGGTGCCGTCTCAGCCCTTGTGGTTTGCTAAAGGAGCCGCCAATCTCAGGAAGCTGCACGAACTGCCCTTTCACCTTTTACATGCTGGAAAATGGGAAGAGCTGCGCCATTCACTGCTGGGTGAGAAGCAGAATCATTATTCATTATAATTATTGTTTGCCATATACAGATTTTTTGGGCATTTGTGTCACTAGAAAAAACAAAAGATTTAATAGACAGTAACTGACAATAGAAAATGATGATAAATGTGCAGTGGTTTTCAGTTTAGACCCCCAGCAGGTAATGGATGGGCATAATTAAAATATAAACATTTAACCAAGCATTATTTAAATTACTTCTAAAAATTTTTATAATGTATTTTTTGTTGTTATATTTATATTTGAAGTATAGATAATGAACAATAAATATGTTGAAGAACATGAGCAGTGCCTGCATATCAACTTTACCAGGTTTTAGCCTTTCAAAGGCACTATACACAGTTATAAATCTCAGCCGTATATTGTCATCATCATAAAATATCATATCTCTGAGATGGTTTATTCATCGGAGTTCTTTGACATTACACTGCATATGTTAATGTAATGAGATTTAAGGACGGTTGTGACCCGTTTGCCGCAAAATGTTCACATAATTTAAAGTAAAGGAGCATCTGGCAGACGCTTTTATCCAGAGCGACTTACAAACATTAGTTACAGGGACAGTCCCCCTGGAGACACTGAGGGTGAAGTGTCTTGCTCAAGGACACAATGGTAGAAAGTGGGGGTTTGAACCTGCGACTTTGTGGTCATCAGGTTCACAGGCAAGTGTTTTACCCACTAGGCTACTACCACCCCAGCTGTCAGTTTTAAATGGCATTAGAAAAGAGATTTTGACTTGACCACAGTATCACATTAACAACTGAGGTACATTAACATTGTAGGCATTAAAGCTATGCGTTTTGTGGACTCATTCCTCTTCCAGGGAGTTTGGACTGGTTGTACTGTAAGACCTCAAACTGTGGAGTGGCCAGTGTAATCCAGGACTTGTCACTCTGTGCTGATGTCATGGACTGCCCTGAGATACAACTGATCCGAGACTGCTTTCTGCTGCTGAAGCCTACCTTAGATTTTACTGATGGAAATATGGGTGAGTGTTATGTGTTTTTGGGTGTATTTGTTTATGTATTACACTATTATGTACACTGACAGAAATGGCATAACTATTTTTGTAGTTATATGTGAATGTTTCATACATATTTGTGTGTGTGCGCGTGCGTGTATGTGTGTGTAATAAGTACTGATACAAGGTAGGTGTGCCATATGAAGTGGCTTAGTGTGTGTAAGTATTAAAAGTAAAGTATGTGCAAAAATGTCCTGTTTTTTTTATGAATAACAGTGTTGCAAAATGAGCCAAGAACTTTCAAGGCAACACTTTTTTAGCCATCTGCTAATGTACTAACCATGATCTGCTCTTTTGAAAGACCCCTCCCTGCTGTTCACTGAGATCACTGCCAGGCTTCAGGCTCTCGCTCACGCATACCCCGCTCTGATTGGACGCCTGTGCTCGCAGTGCCAGGATTGGTTTGCTTCCTATAAAGACCCACTGCTGGTGCCCAAATGTAGCTTCATGCAAGCTCCAGGAGGGCCTTTGAAAAACACTCTCAGTAGTTTTTCCAAAGGTAAGGCAAACTATAAAAAATCATTGGCTTTGTAAACAGTAGCTTGCTTTCTGAGATTTCAGTGGGTAGGATGCATTCACTTAAACTTGATGTTTATAATGGTTCCCTTCCATCTACTGCCACCTATTCTGTCTTTCTACTCAGCGTTAGGGCTGTAATCTTTCACCTCACAACCATTAGATTTGGTTCAGTTACATTTTTTAGGAAACAATTCAGTGCACCATGAAATCTTAGCTATCAAAACTATTTAATATGATTATTTTGGGATAATCTAAAATTATTTTTGCAAATACACTGAGTACACACATGTGACTGGAAGTGCTATTAACACATATGTAGTTTACAATAAAACCAAGCATTTTTGCTTTTACATTGTTATGCATCATTATCCATCAATATCATGATGCATCCTTGCATTTTTATAACCCTATGCTGAGCATAACCATGCATCAGCAAACACAGAAGATTTTTGGCAGGCAGTACTGAATTCAGTCTCTTAGCTCGTGGCCCACATAGAGTTTTGATTTTGTTCTTGTAGGAGTCACTGCAGTTGATGTTTGCTGTGAGAGGAATGTACTGATGGCAGGTTCTGAGGATGGAATGATGACTGCATGGGACTTAAAACACCTGGAGGTGCTTCACACATTTGTAGGACACACAGGTTAGTTGACATTTTCAGTCAATAAAAGGTAAGAATAAAAATAGTTAAAATCAATCAGATCAAGTATCAGATAAAACAATTTAGAATAAACAGATAAAATCACACAAATAAACAAATCAATAACAAACTTGAAAGTAACAATTAAATAAAAGTACAAATAACAGTAAAGGTAACATGATAAAATAATTCATCCATCCATTTTCTGAGCCACTTATCCTAGGCAGGGTCTCAGGGGGGAAAAAGGCAGAAAAAGACCCCAGACAGGTCAGCAGCCCATCACAGTGCAGACACCCAGACACACATTAAGTCAGAAAGTCAAACCTAGGGGCAAACTGGCATTTCTATTTCAAACATCAAAGTCAAAGTGAACTTTATTGTCATCTCAGCTATATACACGTACACAGTAAGACGAGACATTGTGGCTCCAGATTTTACATTGTTCAGAGAACACAGAGTAAGCATATTTTAATAAATATAAGCTCTAAACTAGAAATAAAAATGTGCAGTTTGGTACAAGGTAATTTTAAACATTCAAAAAATTGTGCAAATGTCAGCAGTCAGGTGGGAAGCAACAATACTGGAATGTAATTGTGTGCTTTATATGTACAAAAGATCGGCAGCGGTTATAAATAAATGAATGAATAAATAAATAACTGATTTCATCTGACATACATGTCCTTGGACTGTGGGAGGAAACCGGAGCTCCCAGCTGAAACAAACACAGACACAGGGAGAGCATGCAAACTCCACACAGATTGTAAGGGATGAAAAGAACTACTGTTTTTTCATTGCTGCTCCAGCAGATTCAGCTGGACAGCACATGGTGGTGTCTTCAGCATAGAGGTGTACTTTGCAGTCCACATTGGAGGTGACATTATCATTAATATAGACATTAATTATACTGCCACCTATAAGGATTGAACCTTGAGGGACCCCTTTGGTTACCGTTCACAGCTCTGATTTAGTATGTCAATGGGCCACATGTTTGCTGTCTATTAGACAAATACTTTCGAATCCAGCTACTATCACTATGGTAAAAACTGATATTTTATAAAACTTTTTTTGTAAAGCCTTTTGTTGGTGTTTCTGGGTTCAGGTAGTCATTTAAGGTACTGTGTTAAGAACAGAGTAAAATACATTGTGACTTAAAATCCAAGAGCCAAGCCAGTTGAGATGGATCCCATCGTTCCTATAAAAGTAGGGACGATTATTGGGAAGTGATAAAAATTGTCTATTAAAAGACACTTTGTTCACTGGGCAAATGTCCTTAGGCCAGCTGTGGAGATTTAAAATGCAGTTAAAACGTCCCATATCTGTTTCCACAGAGGAGACTAGGCCAGAAACGAAGTTCCTTTTACCCCAGTCCTTGAGTATTAAGAACATTCATATAAAGTTTTATTTCAAGGTTTCAGTTTCTTTATCTCTGATATTGTTGTTTATGATCACATTACAAACAATTGTATGCTTAGCCAGGAGACTAAACTAACAATGTTTTAAATGTTTTATTGTCCTTTAGTTCAGTTTAGCTGTGTTTTTTGCTGTTATTCTTTTTTGGTCTATTCTTTTATACAAAATGTTATTGTCGGTTTATTTCAGTTTCTTTTTGGCAGTAAATTGTTTATCTCCCAGTAGAGTCCTTTGGACACATTATTATTATTACTGATTTAAAATTGATTGGTGTGTGGGTGTGTGTGTGTGTGTGTGGTTTAACTGCAGGTGCTGTGCAGTGTGTGAAACTTCTAGATAAAGGTGGTCAGTGTTTGTCTGCTGGGAGAGACGGCTGTATTAGAAAGTGGAATGTGTGGAGTGGAAAACAGCTCTACTGCATTAAGGCTGCAGTCTCAGTCCAACCATGGACCACCGAGCACATCCATGTCCTCGAGTCCAGAGCTGTGCTCCTTTCCAACATACACAGCCAAGTACGAGAGACTTGCTTTCTTTTTCATTCGGAGCTTCCAGACCTTACAGTCAACCCTGCACTCACATCCCTGTACAAATGAAGGTTCCTAAATGGATTTTGGCATCAGAAAAAACTTTAATTGGCACTTAGCCTATATTATCTATTATAAAGGTTCCTCTCACCCACTCATCTGATCTTTAAAAATGATTTATAAAAGAATCATCCATTTAGAGTTTTTATGGGATTTGTTCTTCTCTGTCCTTGGTCCAAGGAGCATTTTTTGGCTCTATTTGTCATCTTTACTTTTTGAGAGTGTTGTTTGCTCCTTGGAACAGAATTGAATAGAATCCAAATGGTTCTGTTTAACTGTTGTGTTCACGCAGTAAATGCACCAACTTATATACACCATATGGACAAAAGTATTGGGACACAGTTGTTTTTCAGGGTTTTTGCTAGGCCCCTTGCTTCCAGTGAAGGGCAATCTTAATGCTTTAACATACCAAGACATTTTGGAAAACGCCATGCTTCCAACTTTGTGGATACAGTTTGGGGAAGACCCTTTTCTATTCCAGCATGACTGTGCCCTAGTGCACAAAGCAAGCTCCATAAAGACGTGGTTGGATGAGTTCGGTGTGGAAGAACTTGACTGGCCCTCACAGAGCCCTGACCTCAACCCCATCCAACACCTTTG